>JAXIVH010000030.1:4694341-4714341 GCA_036785325.1 Urophycis tenuis
TCTTCAACAGGGGGAGGGGGGCATAGATAAAAGATATGTTGATTGAGTCAAGGAGGGAGTCGTGGGGGGGGGGACTAAGACTAGCTAAGACTAGCTCTGAATATTTGCATCTGGTGTCCATGACTCTTTGATGCCATCGTTCATTGAGGGAGAATCAGCCAAAAATCAGCCATCTTTCCAAAGTGAACCCTCACTGGAAGCAGACAAGACCTGTAGACTGTACTGTATTTGCATTTTCTTGGAATGTTTGTCATTCTTGTTGGACTGTTTAGAGGCAGGTGTTTCAAAAACAAATATGAGGTGCAAATATACGGTCCTTATGCATGACTCAGCGCTGATGCATTGTAATGTGGTGGCTTTCTTTCGTATCGTCATTTGAAAGCAACCTGCTTGTTAGCTTGTTCAATGCTTTGGGAAACATGCTGGTGTTGGTTAGTGTGTGTGTGTTTGTTGGTGTGGGTGTGGGTTTGTGTTTCCATTTGCATCACTGGTTTGCGTGCTTGTATGCACACTCAAAGCTGCTGTATCTGTAGTCTGAAAATGATCAGAGGCTCCCAATTTCAGCCATTCAGATATTGAACATGCAATAACCTGTTTCATGGTTGACCAAAGAATACCACTTTTCCAACGCATAGCGAAAGGTGAAGAGTTTGTGAAGAAATGTTCCTCAAATGCGTTGCTTTACTTTACTTAACTTAATTTACATTGGCCATAGATTCCTGAGGGCCATATTTGTGTTTTCAGAGGATTCACACCTACTTGTGCCAAAACGTTATACCAATGTAAAAGGGTTTTTCACCCCACAAATAAGCTGCCCAAAGGAGCTTTTGAAAATGTAACGGCTTTCTGCTGCTATCTGAGGGAAATGTGGCTTCACTATTGTGCGAGTAATTCTGGAGTTAAGTACTGTAAAATCCTTTTTCTGTTGAGCTTGTGACGGTCTGTGCTTACCGAAATGGCCTATTTACTGCTTGAATTGAAATGTTCAACCATATAATCCAGCGTTGCCCACCCATCTCTCTCAGATTATACCGATCACTATTTACCACAGGGCTTCAGTATATGTCCATATATATATATATAGACATATACCCATTCTCTCTCTCTCTCTCTCTCTCTCTCTCTCTCTCTCTCTCTCTCTCTCTCTCTCTCTCTCTCTCTCTCTCTCTCTCTATATATATATATATATATATATATATATAGCCAGAGGATGTATAGCCAGAGAAGGCAAATGGGTTGCAAAATGTTACAAAATATGGGAGCAGCCTCAGAGAGGAGTGTAGTGAGGGATTGGGCATGAATGGTTGCCAGGCAACAGAATTAGCCAGCATTCAGCTCAAGAAGACCACTGCCTTCCTCTATCTGTCCCCCAGTGTCACCTGTCAGCAATTGTGTGTATGTGTGTGTGTGTGTGTGTGTGTGTGTGTGTGTGTGTGTGTGTGTGTGTGTGTGTGTGTGTGTGTGTTGTGTATTCTGTTTAATGTAAAATATAATGTATATTGTCAATTATTCCAGTATTCTTAAAACCATTCCAGCCAAACCATTCTTAAATGTATATAGATATATTTAGTGTTTATATATACAGTATATATATAGACATAGAAAGAAAAAATGTGAATGAAAGTATCTGTTTGTCATGCAGGAGAGGCATGTACATTATTATTATTATTATTCTCCGCCGATCAGAATGGTCACTATGTCCCTACGTATTCCCTATTACAGTACGTGGTCAGCTGTGTAGGCAGCTTGGATAATCACATGTCACTGCCATGTAATATGCCATGTGAAAAGTAATTTGCGAAATGTTGGCCTATTGACATGATTGGCCATTGGTCCAAATTGGACCAATGACAACACCAGTCCAATTGTCCCGTCATTTTTTTGCAGCGGAAATACAGTCGATGATGGAGGCAAGTGTGCCAGTTACCTTTAGCTGCTGCAAAACCCTGTTGGCTAATCTGTTTGATGTACATTACAAATGAGGTGCTGGAGCGTCTGCTCTGCGGTGGAGGATGTGAAGGCCCAGTTTACCACTGGATCGCTTGGTCATTAGAAGATGCAATAGTTAACGCATTGCAGATTGTAGGTTAAAGCTGCGGCAGAGATGTGCTTGTCTCCCGATACATTCTTCTGTTTCTTCTTGAGTAAGGAAGTGAGTGCAGAATGTGTGAAGTGTGAAGTGTGAAGCGATTGGCCATTTCTGCCAATAGTGTTCAAAAAGTGTTAAATTATACACACACACTCATTCGAGCTTGCTGCTGCATTCAAATGATATGACAGGTTAATTCATGAGAAAGGAACCCTAAAAAAAATAATGGGTCGAACATTTCTAGGAAATATGTCAAAATAAAAGCTGTTTCAGCAAGACTTAACAAAAAAAAACTCCTCCCCTGTCCAGCATGTAGGTTAGCAAAGTGAAGGAAATTATGAATTTGAGACCCTATTCTGCTGGGAAGTAAACACAACACTGTGGTCTCTGTATGGAGAGTGTAGTAACTGGACAGTAGGCCTGTGGGACTGGGAACTGCAAGTGTCCATGACAAACAGCAGGCAGTGAGACTGCAACAGAGAGAGAGAAAAAAGTCATTACGAGTCCACCGCTGGTTGAAGAGAGGAGCTGTGTTTACACACCTATACACTCTCATGTACCATGTGTAGGGGATGCATGTGTGCACTTGTGCATGTGTGCTTACCTGTGTGTGTGTGTGTGTGTGTGTGTGTGTGTGTGTGTGTGTGTGTGTGTACGCGTGTGCATGCTTTGTGAGGATGCATGTTTAGGCTGTAAGCTGTATTGTAAAATAAGTGGTCCGTTGCTTCTCATATGTAAAATACATGCAAATCACTGTGTTTTTTTTTTCTATTGTTGAATGGTTTTGCATTTACCCCTTGTTGGAATTGTTACCAAACACTATAGATGTAAATTTGTCATTTTATGTAACAGAGAAGTGAATGTACATACATGGAGACTTCTTGTCTGCATTAAAAGCGACCACTGCTCCTTTGGACCTGCCTCTTCTTCATGGAATGAAATACAATTTGGTCCACAAAGGTACCGCGTATTCATGGTAGACACTCTCAGAGGGTGTTCTCGTCACGGCTCTTCCACCCTCATGTGCCCCAAAGCATCACACAAGTGACCATTTGCATTATAAAAAATATGTACCATGTAACCAATGTAACATGTCCTGATTATATATATATATATATAACGAACGCCGAATGGTATTGAGTATATATATATATATATATATATATATATATATATATATATATATATATATATACTCAATACCATTCTGATGCATCTGCGCAGCCAAGAACGGAATTTGTCAAAAAAATTGAAGTAGAGCAGAGGATTTGAGGATTCAGAAACACTTTTATGTCTTCATCCACTGTTCACGGAACACAGGATCGCTTTAGAACTTTGAACTGCGCTAACGCTACCGACTAGAGCGGCGCTCGCGTCGACACCTGGAACATGCTCCACCTCAAACAGCCATGGCACATTTCAACACCTCGCCCCCAAGGGGGGAAACGCACTATAAAGACCGTGGCGCCTTTGCGTCAGCGACACGGTGAACAGCTTCACAGGACATCACCGTCGCGCCTTTGTGTGTGCTTTTGGCCATGCGTGCGTGTGTGTGTGTGTGTGTGTGTGTGTGTGTGTGCGTGCACGTGCAGACAAGACACACACGCACACACACGCACACACACACACACACACACACACACACACACACACACACACACACACACACACACACACACACACACACACAGATAGACAAGCCCTTGTCAAGTCACAAAGTCTGGAAAGCTTGCAAATGTAGTGGAAATCCTGTTTTCTTGAAAACCTAATTGATTTTCATTTCCATTAAAATTCCAGAATGGGCCAAAAGGGGGGCCAGCTATAGATCACAGATGTACATGTATAACATGTTTGTAGATCTGCAGCCAAATGGACTGTTCAGGCTGGGTATCTTGTTGGCAGGTATTCACATGGTGGTTAAGACTAAGGCTTAATCATTACATTTGTCAAAGGACTGCTTGCTATGTAAATATCTGGCTTAGGGTTAATGCAACATTTCAATTTACCAGTGTGTCCATTTAGTGTCCATTTTACAAGTCAGTGAACACACTCTTGACTCTGGCTTACTCTAGACAAGATGACGTCTTCTGAATATGTGACTTTCGTTTAATTCTATCTCCTATAGCCTACTCCTGTGAAAAGAATGAAGAAGGATATAGGAATTCGACTCAATCACAAAGTACTTGCTATAAAGTCTACTGAAGTACTTATTCGTCAACATGAGCTGGGATTTTGTGGAGGACACTTAACCCCCCCAAATGCACCACTTGAGGGGGGGGGACGACAGTGAATGTGGGACTGCTCCTTGGAGCTGCTTACACCTGCATATTTAGCTGTCAACCTCCGGGGCCTTCTGTTAATGGCAAGTGTGAACGGTGACACCAAAATAAAGCATTTGAATGTTTTTACTCTCGACAGAATGTGCAAGTTCCACACGCTTATTTGGGGTGATGTTTGGCCCCCTGGTGTTCTGCGGCTGTTTGGTCCATGCACATGATACTTGATGGGCAATAACACAATCAATGGCATCCAAGTAACAGTAAACGGTCTCTTCAGTTCGCTTGCAAGCACACACGTACACAATCACCCACAAGCAAGAGTAACCAGCGGCGTAGTGTCTGTGGCGCCATGGCATTGATGCTATTGGTTTTTATTTTACTTTGCTGTAAAATATGCTGACTTCCTGGTTCAAAGCGACATTTTTTTTACACCACTTTTCCCTAAACTGAACAACAGTATTTTGGACTGTTTTTGAACGTGCAGTCAAATGAGCTCCTCTTGACTCTTAGTCTGACATAATGAACCTTCTTCACCCAATCAATGATAACAAAAGTCAGACCCGCACCAATCCATTAATGCTCTTTTTTATGGTTGGTGCTGTGCGATGACAACACTCCAGTCCACGTGTTTAATCCACGTGAGCACTAAAGATCATTAACGGACTGGTGTTGTTTGACTTTTGGTTGTCGCTTGGTTGGGTGAAGAAGGTTCATAAGTGCTGGCTGAGAGAGTCAAGAGGAGCAACTCATTTGGCTGTTATAAAAACTACTGAATGCACAGTTTGATGGGCTCAGTGGCGTGTTCAAAAGCAGTCCATCCCGCAGTATTTTACACCATCGTAGAGTTCAGGCTAAGTGGTGTGAAAAGGGTGTTATGACAGCAAAAACGCTGTAGTTTAGGTAGTTTCAAATGAGGCGTGGTTTTGACCCTTCTGGCCTTCCACCCTCGTAGCTCTTCACTGTGTTGATCCTCTCCAACAATAAATATAAAGTCAAGATTGAGTCAGATTTGTCTGCATTATGTGAGGTGTGTTTCTTTTTCACAAGTAATGTTCAAATGCGCTCACTTATAAAGCCCATGTCATGGTCACACATTTTCAAATATTAAAAGTCCACAAATGTTTATTAAGATTTGTACAGGCTTAATTCTTTAAGACTAATTGATTATTGATTGATAAACTATATATATATTTTTTTTATTTTTTTTTATTTTTTTTGTCTGCATCCAAAAACAGTCTGCCTAAAGTACACCTGTGTGGTTGTGTTGGATTGCTAAATGATACAATCTGCAGCAGGGGATTTTATGTTAGATCCATCTTACAAATACAGAAAAACATTTTTTTTTTTCTCTCCCAAAGGATTACGCATCTTCTGCACTAAAGGTCCAGTGGTCAGGCACAAAGGAATATCTTGTGAAATATTTCATGCACTTTTATGCTTTGTCACCCAGGCTTTAGCTGTGTTGGTGTTGCTAACATGAGGCTGTAAAAAAATAAATCTGTATTTTTCTATCTTCATTCGACAGGTAAAGGAATGGCATTGTTGCTTCTCCTCCTTATCGTCTCAGCGTTACCTTCCACAACTGCTGTGCGCAATACGTCTGCAGGTAATGACCGCATTCCTCCTTAAGTGGTTGTTTCTGACGTGAGGAGTGAGGCTAGGGCCGTGTGTGAGAATGGGCTGTTCTGTGGGTGGGATTTACAGACCGCCCCTCTTGGCACTTGCTTGTGTGTGTGTGTGTGTGTGTGTGTGTTTGTGTGTATGTGTGTGTGTGTGTGTGTGTGTGTGTGTTTGTGTGTGTGTGTGTGTGTGTGTGTGTGTGTGTGTGTGTGTGTGTGTGTGTGTGTGTGTGTGTGTGTGTGTGTGAGTGTGTGTGTGTGTGCCTTTATGTGTGTGAGTATGTGTATGTGTGGTGTGTGTGTGTTTGTGCGTGTGTGTGTGCGTTTGTGTGTGAGTATGTGTGTGTGGTGTCTGTGTTTGTGCATGAGTGTGTGTGTGTGTGTGTGTGTGTCTGTGCGTGCGTCTTTGTTGGCAAGTGATTGAGTTTAAGATTATAGCCGATAAGAAAGCAGTTTTATGCCAAATCTCTAGAATGACTTTTTGGCTGTAATTAATCCCGTGGTGTGCTTTTGATAGAGAAAATTATCAGATTCAAGGCATCTATAATGTATACACACATTCTGGAGCAACATTGCTATTAATGTTATAGGGATAGTGTTTCTATAAAGATGTTTCTATCTGTATATATAGTATATAATGAATAATATTTAGTTGACTCCAATTAAGTCTTTTGTTGCTATAATCCCCATGTGCAGATTGTTGAAATTACTGTTTTCATGCTGTGTTTGTACAGCGTTCTATTATTTGGTTGATGTCTCTTCAGGTCTTGTCCAGCCAGTTATTGGGCATGCAATGTCATTATGATTACGAGTTCAAATGACTTGTTCTTTCGGATGTGTCGTAGTGGCTGTCAAAGTCATTCTCGTTTACTGACAGGACACCTAAACCTTATGGAGATGGTGTGTAGCATCCAAAAGAAAGGACGTGTAATACAGTTGCTGCCAGGGCTCTCACCGATGGATGAGTGTCATTATCCAACTTCTAACTGTCAACAGATTCAGCCGGCAAGTTAAGAAGACGTGTACAAAAACACATAGAGCCTATTATACATGCTTCTAAGTCTTCAGGCCATCATTTGACACTAATGCACACAGGCAGATGTCTGATCTTTGCAATACAGACATAATCCTGCCATCAGATTAGCAGGATGCCTGTCATATCCCCCTCCGCCCCCCCAACCAGAGCAGACTGTTCCTGGCGGTGCTGCTGCTTTGTGTATGGGGGATCGTTTGCCATTATAGTCACGTCATCATCAGCTGCCCTCTGGTTAGAGATGTGGTGAAACTGTAGTAATTAGGGTGTTCTTCACTACGGCTGAACCTGCCCATTATCCAAGACTGCAGATATGTGCTTGTTCTCAGGGTTGGGGTGTTTGTGTGTGTGCATTCATGTGTGTTTGTGTGTGTGTATGTATGTGTGTGCATTCATGTGTGTTTGTGTGTGTGTATGTATGTGTGTGCATGTGTGTGTGTGTGTGTGTGTGTGTGGGTTGGGGGTATTTTGTGAGGGAGGGGCGAAGTCAAGATAAGGAGGGGAACTGTTCAGAAAAAAAAAGAGACGATGTTCTACAGAACACCTTGCAGCCGATCTGAAAGGCGGACGATGGTTCAACTGGAGAACTGCAATGATAAAAAACAACAGAAATTGCAGCACGCCATACAGTGATGGAGTTTAAAAGGACAATTTTCTATGTGGACGATTCTCATCCCCTATCTTTTGTCTCTTTAACTACACAAGCGCACACGAGCTCAGGTCAAGTTGACCCTGAATATAAGACAAGCATGAGCTAATGCATAGCTGAGCCCCCGAGCACATTTCATTCAGCGCTGCGCTTCAGTACAGCTGACACGTTGTGCCGATCACATGTTGTTGTGTATGGGGAGCCTAAAGATGCAAACATCACATCGATTAGCAGCCGCACTATTGAACTGTTTGAAAGAGAAAACATAACATACAACTTGTATATCATGTCACATGATGTACAAGCCAAACGTGGTGTCTATGGTGTCTAGGTGTAGGGTGACATTGTGAATGACGTCAGGCCACACTCACTGAGAATGGAGTGAGGCGTTACCACCCTTTGCAGAAGAGGCTTAAATGCGCTCTTCCCTGTCCTGTGTGTGGTAATGAATGTTAAATGTGTGCCTTATAGAGCAGCATTGATGAGTGGGAGGGGGCTGTAGCCTGATCAACGTTGAGGTCATTTCTCTCACCGCCTCAGAGATAGGTTGCTACCTAGATGGTATTGCTTATGATGCCAGCTCTTCCACCAGACACACAAACAAACACACACACACACAAACTCTTTTTCTCTAACACATACGCACACACACACACACACACACACACACACACACACACACACACACACACACACACACACACACACATACACATACACACACAGTTTAAGGTATTTCCAGTAGGTGTGAATTTTTTCAATTTGAAACCTCATTAGCAGTCATCTGACGGCAGCCGAGTGTAGTTTTAACGGTAGAAGATGCCAGACACTCAGTTCTAACTGCAGGCATGAACCAGAGCCGAGGTCGCCATCTAGTGGCTTCCAGCAGAAATGCTTCGTATGTTGTGTCAGACAGCTGTAGACCATCTACAATCATGTACAGATAAATGTTTTTTTAGGCAGACCTGGGGTCCAATCCCTGCCAGGTGTACTGTTTGTGTGTGTGTGAGACCCTTGACTGGAGTGGTGAACCATCGATGGATAGATGGATGTTGGCGGGAAGTGCATGTGACGGCTTGTTTCCTGTTGCAGGGTGTGCCATCATCCGGCCTCCTCGGGATGGAGGGATAAGGTACCGGGGCCTGACACAGGAGCAGGTGAGCAATAGTGAGTGAGTGAATGAGCTTCAATAGCTCACTCATTATATAATAGACCCTTTCACAGAATGAAAAACTCAGGTGCAGTTAATTATGGCTCAGTTAGATTCAGGTCTGGCAGTGCACCAGCATAGACACAATTAGTCAAGTAAATAGACATTGACTATGCTGGTGCTGCATGGTCAGACATAAATTAAACTGACCTGAAACCAACCTTATGTTAAAGGAACAGGCGGTTACTTTACCCTACTATTGATGATCTGTGAAAAGGCTCCATTAATGTATTTAATTTATTATTGTTATTCATGAACTATTCTGAATGCTATAACTATTATTATTGTATATAATTATTTGTATTATAATTTTCTTTCTTTCTTTCTTTCTTTCTTTCTTTCTTTCTTTCTTTCTTTCTTTCTTTCTTTCTTTCTTTCTTTCTTTCTTTCTTTCTTTCCCACTCAGTCTCGTCTCGCTATTGGCTAATTTCAATTTACTGACATAATTTTCTGTGTGTGTGTGTGTGTGTGATGTGCATGTACGTGCGTGCATATGTATGTGTGTGTGGTATACTGTAGATCCGCAGTGTGCAGGTGCTGCCGGTAGACTATGAGATCGAGTACATCTGCAGAGGGAACAGGGTGATCGTGGGACCCAAGGTCCGAAAATGTCTGCCCAATGGAACTTGGACGGATCTAAGCCAACACAGTAGATGCTGTGAGTAGGACTCAACCACTTTGTACACTCTCAGTTGTTTGTAACTCCTCACAATGGAGCCGTCTCACAGAGGTGTCGTCATCAGACAAACACAGGTATCACTCATAACACGGGGTCTCTTTTTCTGTACCAAGGGTCACGGGTAGTAGAGGAAACTAGTGAAGATAAGCTACACTGCCCCTACCCAATGAAGAAGGAGCAGATCCTATGTTACACTTTTTCGTTTGCTGCCGTCACGCAGAAACGGATATGTATGATGTGATGTCATGTGCTCTTTTATGGATAATAATGATAATCTAATCTTAAATTCACATTTGTATTACTTTTCTCTTGTGGACAAAAATACAATGGGAAAAATGTCATCACAAGAGTTGATCACAGTTTTGCGATAGTACAGCCTACTGGGTTACAGTATGGCTGACTAATATGCTTGGTTGGTGTGATTTGTATTTCAGGATTGCTTCCACCCCTCTCGGCTTGATAGTCAATTTTCTGACATGAGAAAACAATTTTCAGTGACATCACAGAAATGGACAAAAACACATTAAAACATCAAAACACAAAATTGGATGGAATGCCGTCTAATTCTTCTACCCTCGGTCTTTTATTGCGAGCAATGCCTCCATCAGGCTGCTTAGATGTGTGTGAGACTGGTCCTTCACTCACATCTAACCTTCCAGACAAAGGAAGGTATAACTGAAACATTGGTCACATTTTGTAATGCATTTTCTGTTAGTCAGCACAACAGAACAGAACAGCACATAAATCCTTTTTCCGATGTGTGTCCCGTATATTTTCTTTGTAAATAAAGAACAAATTAGTTCATTTGGATACATTTTAGACATTTATTTTAACTAACTATTATTATAACTAATGGACAGGGGCATGGGTAAACTAGGGAAGATAAGTCTACTACTGGTGCACTGTTATATAAAGACACAGACCCATTACACGTACAATGACAACTCTGTGAAAAGGGTTTCTTGCCAGTAGAAGGTAGCAGGCTTCCACTCAGAATGAGTTACTTTTGTTTGGCTAAATCAAAGGAAGCATAATCTGTCAAGATATAAACCTGTCTAAGACTATAGTACTAGTGTCAAACTAAATGTGGTGCCTAGCTTTTAGCTAAATGTGTTGTGCCACTAGCCTCTAAATAAGTGTGGCTATGTTACAAGCTTCTAGCTGGATGTGCTATGCTACCAGTTTCTAGTTAAATGTGCGGTATTAATAGCTTCAAACTAAACATGCTATGCTATTAACTTCTAATTAAATGTTCTATGCTACTAGCTTCAAGCTAAAGGTATTATGTATATTTAATATACCACATAATAGGCCAGGCGGCACGGTGGTGCAGTGGTTAGCACTGTCGCCTCACAGCAAGAGGGTTCTGGGTTCGAATCCACTTGGGACCCGGGACCTTTCTGTGTGGAGTTTGTATGTTCTCCCCGTGCTTGCGTGGGTTCTCTCCGGGTACTCTGGCTTCCTCCCACAGACCAAAAACATGCAGGTTGGGGATTAGGTTAATTGGTGTCTCTAAATTGACCATAGGTGTGTGTGTGAATGGTTGTTTGTCTATATATGTTAGCCCTGTGATAGGCTGGCGACCTGTCCAGGGTGTACCCCACCTCTCGCCCGTTGCAGCTGGGATTGGCTCCAGCCCCCCCGCGACCCTCGTAGAGGACAAGCGGTTACGACAATGGATGGATAATAGGCCAAACCAAGGCTAACACGTACCAGGGCACATACATGCTGGCTCCAAAGTAACAATAGAGCAAAAACATTCTACGTTTCTATTCTGCCAGTGAATAATTACATTTTTCACTTTGAATATGTGCTGCAGGCGCACTTGTTCAGCAGCTCACCCTGTGAAGCTATGGTGGTTGTCAGAACTGCAGACGTCGTCTAATAAATTATATTTATATGATTTATATAATATGTATATATTTTCTGATGATTATATGGGGACACTATGTTTATGTTACTGTAATAACAATCAGTCATTACATCACTACAATCAGTCATCACTTATTACTTCATAGGTCAATTCATTACATTATTGGGTTTTATAAATTGTTTGATCAAGTTGAGTGCAAACGTCATTACATTTTCATGTGTTATTGGATTTTCATGACCTCATCACATTGTTGGCTACTACAGGGCTTCCATACCAGTCTTCTGGGAGATCTGCTCCCTGTACAAATTAAATTAACCATGGTAAACAAAGAAATAAATAAATAAAGAAAGAAATACAATAAAGTCATTAAGAGACATCCAGTCTGTGTTTAATAACAATGTTTGATAATGTAACATGATTTTTTAATGATTAATGAATGGATAATTTTCTGACTATGTCCATGATTTGTCCTTTGTTAAAAAAATAACTGAATGCATTCCCTTGCGGCTTTTATATTTTTACAGGGCCTTGCTGACCAGAGAATATTTTAAAAGTTACAATCAGCCATTTACTAGCCCCACTTGGTTTTGATTAAATTGTGTTTTGATTGATATATAGTAGTTCATAGTTCTCATTTGTTGGTAGCCATTGCTATAGACCCAAATGCATAAGAACCATGAGTTGCAATCACAACAAACTAATGATAGCACCTTTAAGTTACATTATGGTAAAGAAACATGTTTTGAATCTAAATAAAATAGGTCATCCAATTGAAAATATAATCTTACATGCCCCCTTTGACCAGAAAAAAACATGGCATCCCTGCCTCAATTTAGTAAGGAGGTAAGATGTATATTGGACTGAAATGCACATTATTCCAACACACTTTGCAGGCATGCTTCTGGTACTCATGGAACTCTGGAACATAATTCAACACTCTGGAACACAGTTCAACACTACCTTCTAAGAACAGTGGTGGAAAGGGTGCTCATATCCTTAGGAAAATGTTGAGATCCCCTCAGAAAACAACTACTTTAGTAATTGTCAAAGTTAGCATTCTATTAAGGTAATATAAAAAAATGGGAAATGTATATTAATGTTAATGTTACACATCACCTCGGTGGCTGCCATGCTCCACCTAGGTGAATTTTACTGGGCTCCTCCAAAACAAGGACACAGGCTGTTTGTGATTCATGCTGCCTGATTATATATATATATATATATATATATATATATATATATGTATTACATAGATAGATAGACACTTTATTCATCCCGAGGGAAATTTGAGGTAAATAAGGAGCTCAGCTCTAACCACTTCAATACAAGTATTCACGTATAGTATTTTAATTATTCAAGCACTTTCCACCCCTGTTTCTGAGAGCATGTGCACTAATTTTGTTACTCACCACATGGTCTGTTTTTGCTAGAACACAAGCTTGCTGTAATATCTAGATATACCTCATATTTGAAGGCACTATAGCTCTACTGTGTACGTTTCTTTGCTCATGATGTCACTTGGAAATGTTTGCCTTCTTTTGAGGTGACATCACCACTCTCACTCAGTATGTGTGCACATTATCATCAGCATAAAACTAGATTTTGATTCCCAAATGTTTAAATTGTTTTGAATACTTGTTTAGAATCCCACCAGCTAAGCTCTAATACAAAAAAAAAATCGAACAAAACATTGGGTTATAGTATGTCAAATAAATTGTATCACTTTAATTACATTTTGCTCTTGTGAATGACTTGTGACTTATTTTATTTGTATGCACATTCCTCTCCTTAGTGTTGCTGTGTGCGCGTGTGTGGACCTCGCTAGAGAACGGCCGTGTGAGCCACTGGCCCCTGGGGCCTCCGGTAGAGGGCACTGTGCTGCACTACAGCTGCCTGCCGGGCTTCATCCTCATCGGACGGAACTCCACACACTGCAACAAAATGGGAAAGTGGGACACGCCAAAACCTGTCTGTCACTGTGAGTGCGTTCGTCCTATACTTCTTACTCTAGAACTCCCGAGAGTAGGAATCAATTGTCATCAGATCACAATGCTTGTTCTTGCAACAATATGTACAATACTGTACAATACTATCACTTTGACATTATCTTGTTTTCATATAATGAGACACATTTATGTTGTTGTAAATACAATTATCTCGATTTGCCTTGTTTAAAAGCAACTATTTTGCTTTGTGTTTACGTAATGGGAAAATTACAAAAATGAATGAGGAAGTAGATAAGAAGCCCTATATTTTCAGCATTGCAACATGTCAGCATTGCTGGTGTTTTGGGGGCATTTCCACTGTCATGGTCATTCAAATGTCACTGCCATTTGTCATGTTGGTTAGTAAAAAATGATGTTATCATTAACAATGTCACTCATATCGAGTCATATGATCTCCATGTGGTTGCAAGGTCCCATGGCTGTCATCACATGAGTAGGGATGCTAACAGTGTCCTGGCCAAATGACTCACCTGACTCATGTGCTAACATGGCCAACTAATCATCCCCTAGTCTCAAATTGGATGGTGTAATTCCTCACCCCTCCACTGTGCAGTGAGCATTCTTATGTGTATGTGGTGTGTATGTATTTACTTTATGTCTCTCTCTCTCTCCCTCTTTCTTCCTCTGTCCATCTCCTTGTTTACAAAGATGATCGCCACTACACAGGTAAGACAATCCCTCAGTGATGCTATGCATGCTCTTCACTGCACTGTATAATATTATTATACAATATATATTATACAGTGTATTATATTATTTTCTATCAAACCCAATGCATGAAGAGCCCATCCTGAACACTACTCTGCTACCTTTCACCTTTAGCTGCCTGCAGGAAGGCATTTGTATGGTTATGACCCCATAGTGCATATTCAAATAAAAAAGTAACAAAAAATGTGGAATTAGAAAATGTATTGGCTGAAATGTGTAGAAATGTTTTACATTTCATTTATTATTTTCAAACTTTATATGTAACACTATAGCTATAATATGAAAATAGCTATTTATGACATAAATTTACCGGTAATCCTAAAATATAAAATCTGGTGTAGCCTATATTCCGCACATGGCTAAAACTGAACACATAACCAGTAGATGGCAGTGTTGAGACATGGTTAATATTTGTCACGCATTTGACTTGGCAGCGTTGGGTAAGGGGCTTTTCACTCCCCAGTGCAGTGGTGTTTCATCAAATAAATCCTACATTGTTACGTTTCTGCTGATCATCTCTTTAAAAAAAACGTTTGCCAAAATAACACTTTCTGACGCTATACTGTAAGAATCCGGGAATTCTCCTCTGAACTCTGGAGTACCAAGACTTATTTACAAGTGTATAGATAGGTGGATTGATAGGAAAACATGAATGTGTAAGCAAGTACGTATATCTTCTAAATGTATCTAAATTTGCCATTGATTGTATGAGAAGGAAGATCAACACAACACAACTCAATCGGATGAGCTGGCAATAACCTGTTCATAAACAGACATACTGCTACAGATTTATTAACAACATATTGACACGGCCATGAACGTATGTTTGTTGGTTTATTGGTGTTCGGTTATGTCAGAAAATATAATAATCAATTAATTAATCCCTCGCCGTTTTGACTTTGAATTGAAACTGTGAATAGCTGCTTTGAACTTTGAATAGCTGCAAGCTCATAGGACTGAATGGTCATTCAATGAGTCACGAACCTCAGGCCCCGATACAGTGGTTCTGGCCAGCAGCCATTCATTCCATGTGGTTGTTATTGTCCTTCTGTGTACCTCAATGAAAATGCCCCGTCACCGTCACGTTCTGCCAGAGAGATCTGTTTAGTATGCCTGGCGAAAAGCAACTGTAGCAACCATGGGATGGGCAGCAAGGCAGTGCAATTGGGATGGAGCGCTTGACATACATATATAGTGATCACAAAGCAGGCAGGAACGAGACGGGCAGGGTAAACAAGCTGATAAATAGCAGCAGGGCTCAGGCATGACATAGTTTGGCGAAGGAGAGCTTCCAATACACACATAGCTGGGTGAAATAAACAAAGGTGGAGGGGGGGGGGGGGGGGGGGGGGGGGGGGGGAACGATTGGATAGGAAAGCGAAATTGGGTTGTCAAAGAGAACATAGAGGGAGTGGGGCGTGTAAGGGGAGACGGGGTGGGGGTGGGTTATCTATTATGTTAGCAGGGGATGTGGTGTGGATGTTTTGAACCATCCAGGAAAATGGGCTCTTACTTTCATTACATCATTCCGGCCCAATAGGCACGCTACACCTGTGGCCAGTCTGCTCCTGGGTTGAGCTGTCAGCTCTTGGTAACACTGTGTCCACGCGTGTTGAATTGATATTGTTATTGCATTGGGGATGACAGAATGTGGTGGCCAGGGGTCTGTATGCAGCACTTTTGAAAGTACATCATTTGTAATCCACACAACGAATAATTGGAATGGTGACAATGGTGACATTTGAAAACAGCTGGTTGATGTTGTCTCACACACGTCCAAAAATAAGTTTTATTAGCACATCAGGTAAACTCCTTGAATCACACAAAAGCAATATGGGAAGGTGACAATAACGATAACGTCATGTTGTTATCAGAGTGTTTTGAAAAATGGTCTTATTTATTCATATCCTCATTACATTTTGCTGAGCTTAAAGGCCCAGTGTGTGAAATGTAGCAGGAGCTAGCAGTAAAGTTGCAGATTCAGATGTATCGTAACGGATTGGATTTAGCCTTTAATCTGAAGGAGTGATGGTGTGCTTTAGCTGCTTTTAACAGGTAAACAACCTCAAAATCAAACGTCTTCAAAACACGGATGTAATATAGAGTACACACCACACATTATCATAATTCCCCCTCATCTGTGAACTGACATTCGCTACACTATTTTTACACTTGGATTTAAAGTGTAAAAGTGCCTTCTCATTGATCCCTCTAAATACATTTACTGGATTTGGATATTTTGGCAAAATGAATGAGCATGCTAGGCTTCACTAGGCTATATGGGGGTTAAGCCTCTCTTATAGTACAACCCCACGGTGTGTGGCACATTTGACATACAACATCTCTCATTATAAGACTCCTACACAACAACGCTAATTAAATGGATCACAGCCGTGGATAACACGCCCCCCCCCCCCCCCCCCCCCCCCCCCCCTCCTTCCAAGAATGTGCATTCCCTCTGGGAGTTGTTGGTCCCTTCTGGGCAGCTCTAGAAACATGGCGGTGCAACATGGTGACCCCCCATCGAAGAGGAACCGCTCCGCTGTAACCAAAACGCAACGATTCATTAGTAGTATTATTTTCAGGAAATTATACGTTCTTATTGAATATTGAATAGTGTATTCAATTTTTGCCCAGTCTGTACCGCTAGATGCCACTAAGTTCTGCACGCTTCACCTTCAATAGCACACATAGCGCGAAAACCCACAACACAGCTTTACATCATCGTAATTTGACAAAAAAACCTCCCTACAGTCAAGCTGAATATTAGATAGATAGATAGATAGATAGATAGATAGATAGGGAGTGATTCAGATCCTCTGGAGCACTGTATCTCATTCCACCCATTGACTACCCTGCATGAGAAGAGTCTACACTGCCAAAGGCATCTGGCGGTGGCAGATGCCTTTCATTAGTGGACCTCAGAGGATGGGTAGGGAGGGATTTTAGGATGGATGAGAGATGCGGTGTGGGGAGGTGCAGATCCAGATACCACCCTTAATGCAGAAATCCAGGATCTGAACTTGACATCGGAAGCTACACATAGCAGTCAACAGAGTGAGATATTGAGTGGCACGACATGTGTGCAGTGAGCAGGGGCGTAATTTGCGGGGGGGGGTTAGGGGGGTCATGACCCCCGCAAAAATCAGATCACACTAATATAACCCCCCCAATATCATAACATCATTCAAATTAATAAAAATATGAAATATTCTGAATGAATAACTTGTTTGTTTGCTTTATTCATTTCATTTGCCAGCAAGATAGTATTGTGTTTTAATCATCTGTAATGTAGCCTACCCCCTTAAATCAGTAAAAGTAACACAATACAGGAACGGCAAATTAGCATGTTATCTTTTACACAAGAAAATGATTAAATAAATAAATATGCCGCAAGTTTAACCCCCCCAATGGTAGACCCAAAGTTACGCCCTTGGCAGTGAGGTTAGTTTGAGTTTGAGTCCTGAGCTGAGTTTTAGCAGAGCTTGCTGGTAGCCCAGCTAGCAAGACATTGCTGTATTCCAGTCATGTGATGATGAGAGGCCTGGCCAAGAGCTTGGCCAAGTGTAAAAATAAGGAACCAACCAATATACGTGATGTTGTAAAGTTATTCCGCAAGACGGGGGATGCAAGAAGTTTCTAGCAGACTCCGAAGGTAGTTTCTAGCAGACTTCGATGATGTATGGAGTTGTCTTTTTCAGGGAGGCAAGAAGCTCTACCTTGGACAGATTGAACTGAATGTGGCGCTGACTACATGCATCGGTTTTCCCCTGATGTGATAGGCTACTCCTTAGCCCTCAACCACACCTTATAGGACCTGCCCTAGAGGTTGGATTCCAGCCACCCTTTAAAAAGCCTGTGAAGCCAAAACATTGGGGGTTTTTTTGCGTGATAGCATGTCTTATATGACCATTAACATAGTGATCTCTGCCATTTTATCACTCTTACTGAAATAAGACTATTTCCTTTTAGAGAAAACAGGAGTAAAATCCTATGTTTTTGTCAGTCTCCGCCAACCATTTTGTGAATATTCAACTCCGTTCAGAGCACACGTGGTGCTCTTGTCGTGACATCAAAGTGCCTTTTTCGGAATCACTTCAATGTCACGGCCAAGGGACACTCGCGGCGGTGTGTGTGTGTGTGTGGACGTGTAGAGCTCTGTCTGGGAAATGTTTTGCTGTCGGGTCCAAGAGAGTGTTAAGATTCTCAGACACTCTTAGTATAACGCCACAGTGTGTGTGTGGATGTGCAGCTGTGTGGATGTGCAGCTGTGTGGATGTGCAGCTGTGTGGATGTGCAGCGGTGTGGAGCTCATTCGTTGATTTTGATGTTCACATCCGAGAGATGGTCAGGCTTTCCAGACACACAAATGCTACGGTCTGTGACACCTTTTATATACAACATTGCTCATTATAACGCTCATACACAATAACGTTACTACAAAAATAATGTCACCAAATGTAGCCATGCAGACACTCATTGTGTTTGAATTGACTGGATTCACATACACTTTAACCTAATTTATGTAGTTGCCATTGACTCCATAGTTAGGTTTTACGCTGTCCCAGTGCTATCTAGTTCCGTGTACAGGAGGGTCTGATGGTTGAGGCAGGGTGCCGAAAGCAGGATGGGAACTGATGACTTACTCTTGTCCACAATGTGTCCACGTCTGTCACTAGTGGAGTGACAACTTTTGAAGCCAGCTGGAAACGATGGGATGGGATGCGTGATGGCCTTTTTAGCAGTTGGGCAAGACAAGAGACTTCTTCAACATAAACCATTGATCTTTAACTATGGCTCAGTCAGTCTACTGGAAATATTTTGTATAAAGAGGACATAGGCTTTGGTTTGCCCTACAGCTCGTGTCATTTTTGCTTACAAATTGCTGCAAATACACTTGCCACAAATTGGTAAAGCTTACCTGTTGTTAAATGTATTGTATTGTTTTGCGCAAGCTATTCCTCATTGTGCTAAACTGGCGGCAGCATTAATCCTGGATTTAATAGTCATTTCACTCTGGTGCCCTGGTACACCGGCTGTATCCAGCAGCTAGCAGCAGGCATTAGTACCCTATAATTAAGATAGACCTTCTAGCCAGAGAGCCAGTCTCCCTCTCTGGCACAGTGGGGGTCACCCTCCCACATGTAGCAAGACTCAGCAGGGGAAAGGTCACTGAGAGCCTCTGTGTGTGTGTGTGTGTGTGTGTGTGTGTGTGTGTGTGTGTGTGTGTGTGTGTGTGTGTGTGTGTGTGCGCGTGTGTGTGTGTGTGTGTATGTGTGTGTGTGTGTGTGTGTGTGTGTGTGTGTGTGTGTGTGTGTGTGTGTGTGTGTGTGTGTGTGTGCGTGTGTCTGTGCCTTTGTGTGTCTACCTGTGTGAGATGGCAGGATGCTCTACCCAATCATGTCAAAGTTCAATCTCTGCGCACACAGACTCTAAAGCTTTCATCCACAATAAAGATTTCTATTCTTGATCCCATTTAACACCGGCGTGCATCACTTCCTGCCTTGGCCATAGATGGACTGCATTCATACTACCTTTTTAGGCAATATTGTAATAGTGATGGAACTGTTAATATACTGATAACGTCTAAGAACTCCTTGTTCACCATAATTATGTATAAGAGGACAGTTGGCTTATACTTGCTGATACATCTTTTCCTTTTTAAATCAATAGTTCCCAGCCTTTTTGTGGCTGAGTCACACCACGATTAGAACCAGGTTAAAACACATTTCAGCCTTTGCAATCAATTCGTTTTTTGTCAACCGATGCTGTCCTTCATTTATATTCCACAGTCACGATTCGCGAGCCCTTGAGTGCGTAAACACAAAATCAATGGTGTCTACATGATTGTGTGT
>JAXIVH010000030.1:4716841-4739341 GCA_036785325.1 Urophycis tenuis
TAACAAACCAAACCTGATCATTTTTATGGCCTGACTTATTGTAAACGGTCTGTAGGTGACAACAGACCCACAGAGGTGTCATTATAGAACTAATCTACTGCAGAACAAACACAAAATGTCACATCCACTCCTTTTATGTGCCAAGGCATGGTAGTTGACTTACCTTAGCTAGTTTAGTCTACTGCCCTGGTGCATAAAAGCAGCAGACCCATGGTTATGGGTTATGGGTGACACTTGTGTGTTTATCCTATGATGACACCTTTGGGAAAAAAGGTTATTTGGCCTACAACTGGTGACAATCCCCAGAATTATCTCCTCTCCATCATCATGGATTCAAAATTCAATTGAGAACGATCAAACGGCTGATGACTTGCATTTTGGCGTGACCTGACATCGTGGAATAGTTTGATCACTGTGGGATGGCAGGATAATAGGTGTGGTAAAATAAGAGATGGATCAAATGGAGAGGGCTGAAACCCATTTTGCTGCAGCAGTCACCAGCTGTCTGACGTGAGAGTGGATACCATTAGGAGGCCCTAACAACGCACACACACAAACACACACCGTCTCACACACACACACACACACACACACATGCATGCACGCACGCACACACACACACACACACACACACACACACACACACACACACACACACACACACAACATTAAGTGTTTGTGTGTGTGTGTGCCAAATGGCAGACATTTGGCTGGATTCTTGATTTTTCAGCTGGAATTTTATAGACTATACACACACCAAAATATGTTTAGAGTTGAGAGTTCTAGGCAGGAGGGGGCGTGTTATGACCCACGGCAACTTCCTGATGCTTTTTTAGGACCGTCGCTGTGTATGAGCATTATAATCAGGGTTGTCCAGAAACCTAACCGTCTCTCAGACCTGATCACCAAATTCACAGGTTTTTCCAGAACAGCTCCCCACATCCACATCCACACCATGGCACTATGCTTTAAGTGATTGAGAAGCTTGACCCTCTCTCGGATGCTGCTGTCAATCACTGCCCAGGCAGAGCTCCACACTGTGTGTGTGTGCGTGTGCGTGTGCGTGTGTGCGTGTGTGCGTGTGTGTGTGTGTGTGTGTGTGTGTGTGTGTGTGCGTGTGCGTGTGCGTGTGTGTGTGTGTGTGCGTGCGTGCGTCTGTGTGTGTGTGTGCGTGAGAGGGAGAGGGAGGAAGGGGAGCTGTAGACAGTAGGTTAAATCAATATGGTGCATTTCCTGCAGAGGGAGGTAGGACTTCCGTGATACTTCACATAAAGCAACGCAGGGAAATCAAACATCATCCAGGAGAACAAAGCAGTATGAGGTAGAAAACATCCATGCAATGACTAAGGGGGGGGGGGGGGGGATATGAGGTCTTGGGATGTGTGTGTGTTCTGAAGCAAAGCCCAGTCACAGCTCACACTCAACCAAAGGAACTTTGCTGGGAGGGGTTGGGAGGGGAGGTTATGGATTTGGACATTTCTGCTGCCGACAGCTTTCCCGTGGCTGCGCGTCAACGCGGGTTCCGCTGAAAGGGCACATTGGTCTTTTAATATCCGCTCAAACCACATTGGAATATGGACTGGAGTGATGTCATCAGGTGTTGCAAACTTACTTTGTGTTTACAGGCTTTTCATTCGCACTCCCACAAAACTGCCCCCGCACGGCCGGGACGGTGTTCCATGCTAAACGCATTGGGCCCACGGCCCCCCCGAGTGGCTGGGGACTTGGGATGTCATTTGGGTCCTCCCGAAAAATATCAACAAATGCAATTGTCTGTCAAATTGGGAAAACTAGTCTCGAGGCAGAGGAAGTGCTGAAAGGATTACTCCACTGTTGACACGCAGGCTGTGTTCAGGGAATCACACTGTTAGTGAAGTGCGATGGGGACAGAGAGACAGATGGATAGATACACAGATACATAAACACATAGATACATAGATGTATAGATGCACAGATGCACAGATGCACAGATGCATAGATGCATAGATGCATGGAAAAATACATTGATAAATTCATTTGATACATGCAAGAGGTTGTCTTTGGTGCAGACGTTGTGTGACATGCAGCGCAAGAGCATCTCTCTGCCTATTTCCACTACCTGCATGCAGTGATCTGGCAGGTGGCTAAGGCCAATTGTGCCGCCCTGCGGTGTTCTGGCAACCTGTGCAGCCAATCACACTCCTTCAATGTGACCTGGCAACCCATGTAGCCAATCAGGCCTTCCCCGGAAAATCGATTCAGGTCTAACGGCCACCTGTGAAGTCCTGCCTCCAACGATGCCCAGAGTCTCACTACAGTTTCATTCAGCAACATATTGCTTCCTATATGCTGGAAGCAAGCCTGCGTTTGGATAAATATGTGAGTGTGTATGTGTGTGTGTCTGTGTTTGTGTGTGTGTTTGTATTTGTACCTGTGTTTGTGTGTTACAATCCAGATATACAGTATGTGGCTGCATGTTTGGTTTTGCTAGCTGAAAACTGCATTGAGTTCTGTGCCTTGTCCTTGCCTCCCTGTACTCTTGGGATGCCTGTGTATATATATTGAGTTCCTATACCATGCTCCAGTGGAGCTGGTTGTATAGCTAGCTTCCTGCAGTACAGGCTACAGTACAGCAAACACCTGGCCATGCGTCCAAAGATGAGTCAATATAGCCCGCTGTAGTCAAGACTATTTATGTACCATTTTACATCCTAGAAGGGATTCGCAGGCCCAAATGTCCTTTTTCCACATTAAAATAAATCTTAAAATCACTAAAACAACAATGAGATGGTAGACAAGAAGAAAGAACCTTGAGACGCTACACATATGCATGACCAGGTGAACAATAAGTGGGATGGGCAGACTAGCATGCGAACCATCTAATATTCAACAATAAAGGGGGAGTATATAGTTCAAATTAAACATTAAAGAGATACTATGTAACTTGCACACTAGCGGCCTCTCATGGCCAGAGTGAGTCTAGCTGCACCAGAAAGAATTGGCTCTTTAGTTTTCACAAATATTAGTCATGCATCCGTTTTGTCACAGACCACATTTAATTGAAGAGCCTGATTCCCTATCGATCTAGGGATGTTATGCTATAGATTTAGTTATTTACATACATTTGAACAAAAGCAGTTAAAAGTGAGTGTAGGTTTACTATAAACTGTAATAATAAACAATGAAGGCTAAGAATTCCATATTGTGGTACATATGATACACTCTTCCAACACTTCAACATGCTATTAAAAAGCTAGTAACAAACTAATAAAAAGCTGATAAGAAGCAAAATAAACAAAATAGTAGCAAGCTAGCAACAAGCTGGTAAATGGCTGATAACAAGATTGCAATACGTTTGTAACAAACTAACAACCAACATGTAAAAAGCTAAAAACAATGTAATAGCAAGCTAGTAACAAGCTGGTCCCAGACATTGGCAGGTTGAGTGTGTTGTTCACTTCTGTGATGCTTCACATAAAGCACTTGCTGGATTCAGCAAAACCCAAACAGGAAAAATGCAATAAGGAATATCATTTTTAAAGGACAAATTCACAGTCTAAACACAAGCATACACATGTACAAAATATAGCTTGCGATATTGTTTAGTGTACTATTGCATTTATTTGCTCGATGCCGACTGTGTGAATGCCCCCATTCATTTCTTTTCGGACCAACTCGTGAACGGAGCGTGGAAATGTGCGCGGAGCCGTGACGACATCATCTCTTGCCATCCACGTTAATCCTGCACCACAGAAGGACCCCAGAGGGGCTCTGTGGCGAGCACAGAGCAGCCAAGAGACTCTGTGAATATCAGATGTCGCCTGCAGGTCCCACAGTCCTATTAAGAACTCAGCTGGTGCCCTCCGCCCCAAGCTGCCAACAGGATCCTCCACTGGCCAACATGGTGGTCACTCTCACTCTGGCTGGGGAGAGAGGAGATCTGGGCTACCAGCAACAGTGGAAGACGGGTTGGAAAGGATTGTCCATTATATCAATTATGAGATACAGAGTCTTCATTAAAGATGTATAGTTACTGTGCCAAGGTAGCACATCAATTAAAAAAAACAACAATTCCAAACAAGGTGAGAAGGATTTGATTTTGAAGAGTGATGTTTGTACTGCTTCACAGTAATACTATGGTCGAACTGTGATAGAACTTTGCCAAATATTGAAAAAAAAAACAGGAAAACTAATTGCAAAGAATTCAAATTTTCCGTCAAGCTTGGTGAAACAACCCCACTTAATTGTGACGGTGTTTCAAGGATGGCCAAATGTAAATAAGCCTTTCCCCTTCATTTGCACCTCATCTGCAGCTCCCCTGCGGTGGCTGTTCATTGGATGTAGAGGTGGTTGGGGGGAGGGCCTCCAACCTCATGCTGTGACCACATTCGAACGCAGCCTTTTCATTAGTGAGGCCTGTCACATGGAGCCACCATCAATCTTCCACACACTGTCCAAGGGAGCTTGCATCACCGGAGATGTACATACCGGATGCTTAGTTTAGTCCCCCTGATGTACACAATGAGAACCGAAGGTACCCGCTTGTGGTTGCCATGGCGCCTCTTATCGCAACGCAAACTGTGTGAACAAAACCAGAGACAGCATGTCTCTAAGGGGCATGTGAGCATGATGTGTAGTGTTGTGTGTGTGTGTGTGTGTGTGTGTGTGTGTAGGTGCGTGTTTGTGCGTGTGTGGTTCTCACAGATTTATGTCTTTCCACTCGGAAACATGCATGCACAAACACACACTTGCACACACACCCATTGCTGTCCATGTTGGCTGAGTTCACCACACGCGCACGCACACCCACACACACACACAGACACACACACACACACACACACACCCACACACACACACCCACACACAGACACACACACACCCACACACCCACACACACGCACACCCACACACACACACACACACACACGCACACGCACACGCACACGCACACGCACACACACACACACACACACACACACACACACACACACACACACACACACACACACACACACACTATGTGTGTCTATGGCCGGGGCGAAGGCTGAACTAAGGCTGTCAACGCTCGTCTTCCGGTAACTTTGACTTCATATTTGGGCTGTCATTCCTCCCAGCCTCCGGAGCTCTGCTGGGGCCCGCATACCAATGCAGCAGCCGTCACGCAACCAACCCTGACGATACAAACCCCCCCTCACCCCCACCCCACCTCTCTCTCCTATTGTCACCCAGGAGGAGAGACACTGGAGCAGCTTCCCCTCCACTGTGAGGACACATAACCCAGAGAGCACTCCTATAGCTTGCACGAGGGATCCAAGCCAATTAACCTTGTTCAAATGATTACATGTATTTATGTGGAGAGGGAAGCATGCATTAATCATACCATCGTTTCTCACTAATGAGCATGGGATCCAGCCCGGCAGAGGAGGAGACTATAAAGGGAAGCATAGTGCCACTGTTGGATCTGCTGTTAGTTTACACAGTGAGACTAAATGCAAGTAACGCATGGAGGTGCGCTCCGATGTTAAAGAGAAGGCCTCAGCCCTGAGACAGGCACTTCACGGGCTGCATAGGCAGTAGTCAAGTGGAGGGGGGATGGGGGGGGGGATGGCATCCCCCTTATGTATTTAAATGGTCAAAACCATCCCCCTTATGAAACGGCCATCCCCCCTTCCCATCCCCTGTTATCTGATCAATTAATGTGGAAATATTGCACTATATGTATTATTTTCAGATTTTGTAAATGGTATATTTGTTTAATCCATGTTCTTGCCCTTGAATTAAAATGGACTTGACTTGAGAGGATTCATGTTCATTTACAATGTTTTGTGAGGTTTTGTTTCAACGTTTAATTGATGAATTCTCAGTAGATTTATAGGTATCGTGAGTATGAAGTTGAAGTTGCACTTGCACCCAGTGGGAAAATGTGTCCTCTGCATTTACCGTAACTATGTAGGAGCAGTGGTAGCCATGGGACCAACTCTAATTCTGAGGTGCCTTGGTCAAGATCAATGACAGGAGTATCTGACATGTAATATATCCATATCATGCATGTTGTTTTACAGTAATATAATATAATAATTATCTTTGTGCTTAAACAATAATCAAAAGGGTACAACGTTGGTCTCCCACCAAATGCGCTGTCATTAAATCAAATGAAGGGCCCTTAAGGCAGTCAGCACCAAACAATCCTCTGCTAATACAGATATCCAGTCTTCTCAACTACCCTGAACTGCAGGTTAGTCTTATATCACAAAAACCTGTGATTTTAAAATCACAGGTTTTTGTGATTTCTTACCTCAAAACTCATTATAAGTAGCCATTTTTGGATTTTTGTTTTTAATCTTGGGGGGGGGGGGGGGGCATTCCCCCGAACCCCCCTAGCAGGATCACAGATCTCCCATCCCCCCTGGCTTTTTTTTTACAACTTGACCACTGTGCATAGGTGTATTGTTGCAACACTATGCTTTAGGTCATGTAGTGCAATACTTGAGTTTGTAATAGTAGTCTGTCTATACATGTATATGTCTGTCTATCTATCTATCTCTCTATCTTTCTATCTATCTATCTATCTATCTATCTATCTATCTATCTATCTATCTATCTATCTATCTATCTATCTATCTATCTATCTATCTATCTATCTATCTATCTATCTATCTCCCTCTCTCTCTCTCTCTCTCTCTCTCTCTCTCTCTCTCTCTCTCTCTCTCTCTCTCTCTCTCTCTCTCTCTATCTATCTATCTATCTATCTATCTATCTATCTATCTATCTATCTATCTATATATATATCTATCTATCTATCTATCTAGATTTATAGAGATGTCTAGATATAGATATATCCATAGGCTTATATCTAAATAAATGCGTCTCGCTCAATGGCTCTTCTCCAGAGCGCAGGTAATCGAAGCGAGATGGCGAGGCAGATAGATGGAGGAGGCACCAGGATACGTGTCAGCACGCTATGAGAAAAGACGCGTGTCAAGTGGAATGCCGTGCTTAGAAACAGATTTGAAATTGGAAAGCGCAATTGAGGCTAACAAATCGCACTGCACTGAAGGGTTGAGGGGTGAAAGTGCAGCAACTAGGTTCCCGGGGCTGTGAAGACGAGCAACAGTATAGTACAATAAATAAATGAATGAATGAATAATATAAATAAATAAATAAATAAATAAATAAATAAATAAATAAATAAATAAATAATAAATATAAACAACAGGATAGAAAGGGAGAAAGGGTTCGGTGTCAGGCTATCTGCTGGCGGCCAATACATTATTCAACATAAACACGCTTACGCAGACACAGACTTACGTATTCACGTTCACCGCACCAACGAGCGCACGTGCACACATAAACACACAGTGATGCACTAAAACTGTGACGGTGGAACGTGTTAAACCAGCGGGCTGTGGGTGGGACGCCACTGCAGGGCACCGTTAGTCATGGTGGTTCACCGAGGTTTAATGTGTTCGTTGACTTTAGTTGTAAGGACCTGGTGATGCAGAGGATAAAACAACGAGATAAACGATATTGTGCCATGGTAAGTGATGCTATGTAAATAGCGTCACTGGTACCTAGGCTACTTAACAAGGCCTATTTAATGGCACTCATTCAAACGTCAAAAAGTGACGTGTAACATTTTTTTTTTCAAAATTGCTCGCAGCGTCGCAAAGACGCCGTCTGTCTGTAAACTGGCGGACACCGAAATGGAGAAGTCTGAATTACGATGAATATTTTATTTGTATGTATTGCTTTTTTTTGAGGGGGGGCGAACGAACGCCCTCCCCCCTTCCCCGCGCCACCACGTTCTCTCTCTCTCTCTCTCTCTCTCTCTCTCTCTCTCTCTCTCTCTCTCTCTCTCTCTCTCTCTCTCTCTCTCTCTCTCTCTCTCTCTCTCTCTATCTCTCTCTCTCTCTCTCTCTCTCTCTCTCTCTCTCTCTCTCTCCCCCCCCCCTCTCACCCACTCGCGCGCGGCGCTGACCTCCCTCCACTTCTCTGCTGCAGTCAAGGAACAATCTAGCGTGCAGCACACAGACCCGCGATGTTAACAGCGCGCTGCTCGGCGCCGCTTTGCTGCTGCTTTTTTTTTGTCTCTTCTGAAGGGTAAACGGATTACTGCCACGCCAAAGGGAACGCCGTTGGCCCTGCGATAGCATATACCTGCCTTTTCATCTTTTTTCCCCACTATATTAGCCTACGTTCGTAAAAACAACAACAATATATAGAGATTCACGAGCATTTCATCTGACGGTGTATCTAAAATAGTCAACTGTTACCATGCGTATGTTCAGCCCATTGCGGTGATATCGCGTACAACATGCGGCGGGCTTTTCTAAGGCGCGAGAGAGTCGTGAGTATGTAGACGGATTTTTATTTTAAGAAAGGACAAGTACTAGGTTATTCCTTGTTAAATAACTCTTTGCCGATTTGTCCTTCACCTCACATTTAACGGCTTGTGTGCCTTATTTCATCAAAAAAGAAGGCAGTGTTATCTTTCCACTGACTGTATTTGCATTATAGTAGGCTATTTCCCCACATGAACAGCCGGTTCGTGTGTTCCTCTGGTAGGAACAGAAGCCCACTGCGCTGGTTTCAGCACCTTGGGCAGCGAACATAGGCGTTCACAAGCTCATAGCTTTAAGTCGTCTACGTAAAGGACTCTCGTTTTTATCGTTTATATTGAGCCGATATGTCTCGCATTAATGCTTGGCTTCTTCGCGGGTCACTGTAGATGGAGAACCGACAGCGTCATTTTGTCAGAAACGCGCGCGTTGGCGTCTTTCATCCTAGTTTTGAGGGTCTCGTATAGGCTACGTGTAATCAACACGTGTAAAAGTTTCCCCAAATCCCCCTTAACCAAGGCACGTCACTGAACGCAACTTTTTGAAACCAATTTTGTAGTACTTATTTTTTAATTTTTTTACGAATGCAAGATTTCTATGATTGACAATCGGAACGCTCGCGTCGCTCCGATGATAAATTGTCCTGTCCGACAGCCGATGGAGACAACGCACCATCTAACGCACAGACAACTACTTGAGAGGAAGTTGGAGTGGAGTGTCGCAGCGGTCGTTATCCAAGGCACTAGTAGCCTACCTCCCAGTTCCAAACCTTCCGTCATGGCCATGCCATGCCAAAGGTCTACAGGCGTTCGAACGGCCTGTCGTTCGCCATTCTCTGACCTTTGCCTGGCTCATGTTGCTCCTGTCTTGGTCCTGCCCGGCTCTAGGCAAAAAGAAGCTCTACATCGGTGCTCTATTCCCCATGAGTGGAGGCTGGCCCGGGGGTCAGGCCTGCCTCCCGGCCGCTCGAATGGCCTCAACCTGGTGAACAAGAGGAGCGACATCCTGCCAGACTATGAGCTGGAGCTGATCCACTACGACAGCATGGTGAGTAGTTCTATTTCCAATCAAACGTACGCCTGCAGGCAGCTTGAAGAAAACCCACAAAGTACATGCAAGAAAGCGAATAGACTAAAAAGTTCACTACATGCAGAGGTCGACATGAGAAGCAGGTGACAAATGCCACCTGTTGCGTTATACACGACTAATTTATTGGCCTTACTAGTAGACTACTCTATGCACACTTCCACCTCCATGGTTGCTTTGTTAACAATGATTGCATTTGCCAGCCCTTTTCACGCACTGCTTTTAGCAATCAGCCGACACATTAGCTTGTTTGAATCTCTTAATCTGTTCTTGATAGGATATAGGACAGGTATTGCACAAGGGCTATGCTGTGTAATACTTTGTTGTTTTGGATATCACTGATTGTAAAATGGGGCCATGGCCCCTGAGAAGTGTTCTACCTACTGTATCTATAGCAGCGCAGCAACTGCATCATTGGTCAATTGGCACAAGAGCAGTGGGCATGACTCCACATCACACAGGGAAATATAACCATAGCCATGTCCCAGGACTTCCCCTTAAGGTATCCACCTATCCATCCTTCATCCTGTCCACCCAACACATTGTAATTTTCTTCAATTCATTGTTTGTGTTTGTCACATTGCAAACTTCTATTGGCTACCACATTTCCCAGCCCCATCTGTGTGTGTGTGTGTGTATGTCTGTGATTGAAACCTGTGTTAAATTCTCTCTCTCTCTCTCTCTCTCTCTCTCTCTCTCTCTCCCCCTCTCTCTCTCTCTCTCTCTCTCTCTCTCTCTCTCTCTCTCTCTCTCTCTCTCTCTCTCTCTCTCTCTCTCTCTCTCTCTCTCCCCTCTCTCTCTCTCTCTCTCTCTCTCTCTCTCTCTCTCTCTCTCTCTCTCTCTCTCTCTCTCTCTCTCTCTCTCTCTCTCTCTATTTATCACCTACTCCCCTTGGGCCTTACATGCCACATGCCAACACATTATGCAAATAACATGCACACAATGCATACAAAGTATCTAATGAGAACTATGCGTGTGAGTATTTTTGTTGTAAATATCTCTCAGATGGGATAGATTTTTGTGCATTGAAACCATTGAAACCTTCTGAGTGATGGGGGCGGAGGGGGTGTGTGGTGGGGTTGCAGGAGAGGTTGGCATGACAACAGTAACCAAGACAACTGGAGTTCAAACAAACACGGAGATGGTTTGTTTTCACAGAAAGGAAAGATCATGCACCTATCATTGGTTGTGATTAATTTTCCCCGCTATGAATCATTACCAGTACCATAGACATAGTTAATAGGCATTGTTCATAGTTCATAGACATAGTTCATAGGCATTGTTCATAGTCCATAGACATAGTTCATAGAAATAGTTCATAGACATAGTTCATAGGCATTGTTCATAGTCCATAGACATAGTTCATAGAAATAGTTAATTGTTCATAGACATAGTTCATAGACATAGTTCATAGTTCATAGTTCATAGGCATAGTTCACAGTCATTGTTCATAGTTCACAGTCATTGTTCATAGTTCATAGACATAGTTCATAGATGTAGTTCATCGACATAGTTCATAGACATAGCTCATAGACATACGTAGCTTATAGACATAGTTCATAGTCCATAAACATAAGGTCATATACATAGTTTATGGGCATAGTTCATATACATAATTCATATGTAGCTTTTACATCTACATTTCTAACTATTTTATAGTCTATGGGTTAAACGTGGCAATGTTTAACAGAATAAAGTTAGACTGGATTAGGCACATTTTCTTTTTTCAACCATGGAGAAGATGAAGGTCTTGGTTTGTTAAAGAATCATAATGGCTTGATATCTTTAATTGAGCAGTTTGCCGAGATTCATCATGTCCCCAGTATAAGTACTGTACGGACCTTGGCAGACGCGCCATCAGACCGACGTCATAGTTTCATTAAGCTAACCACATCTGCCGATCAGAGTGATGTGCAGGGAGACTCCCCTTGATTTAGGCCTGTCTGTGTGTGTGTGAGAGGCAAATGTACCAAATGCAACTTAGAGCCGCCATCTATCATAGGGATTTTTATGTGGCTGCCAGAGAGAGTGGTCCACGGGAGCGCTCATCTCAAGCTGCTGTGGCATAAGAAGACGACCTCTGCAGATGGGAGTAACTAAATACGCTGTGATGGATGGGGTGAGCTGATTAGGAATCAGGAGCACGGACAACTCTTGGCACCCCCAGAGCCGACGCGTCACGCCAGGCGGCAGGCCCACCAAGACTCCGTCTCCAGTATAGCCCACCCCTGTCGTGGTACAAACTAGGTGGTCACTTTCGCCCACGATCTTGCAGCCCACCTCCACCGTTTACCGTGTCGCTCGGCAGTTTAGTGCAGAGCCCTTTGTTCTTCAAGGTTCCCAGGATGTTTTGCAATTTGCGACTGTAGTCACAACCAGATGTGTTTTGTGTATGTGTGTGCATGCAGTGTGGGCAAAACAATGCTTATTGTAAGTTCTCGTCCAGTTCCTTCTAAAAACCAAAAGAAAAATCTTAATGCCTAAGCTGCCATGCCTATGTAGCATTGGTAAAAGAACCGAGAAGAGGGCACACAAGCTATATCCATAACCAGAGGCATAGATTGTTGTCAATTGTTGTAAAATTCCAACAACTTGCCGTCCATCCGCCATCCAGCTCTGTTTACCCCTGCGTGTCACGCAGTTATCCAGACCACCGATGTGTGAAGAGTGAGTGAGCCAGTCAAATTGGGTGGAGGATGGCATTAAGAAAAGCTTAATAAAGGTTAGGCCTGGCGCATTTCTCCTGTTTTACACTTCCAAGCCACATCTCCCTGGACTATGTGACCAGATGGTTTTGCGTGTGTGTGTGTTTGTGTGCGGGGTGTGGACCCTTTGCAGTGATTTCCCCCGAGTGCCAGGAGGGGTTAATCAATGAAGCGCTTCTCCATGCAGATCGGCCCACTTTCGCCGCAGTTTAGCTCACTAACCGATTTATCGGAAGTAGAGCCGGAGGGGTCAACACACAAGTGAAAACCCCAACATCCACCCGCCCCACCTGCCCCACCCGCACCACCCGCACCACCCGCACCACCCACCCCACCCCCTTTCCTTGTTAGTTGACCTGCTGACTGAATGTCATTACTGGGAGGGAAAGGAGTGAATGTTAATCGACAACCACTGAATAAGGCTAATTTTTTCCTCATGGATATGTTACATCGCCTTTGATAGCCCTAAGATAAGATAAGAGAAGACATTAAGCATTAGCAGCGGCAGCTCTGATTTGTCAGGCCAGACCCATTGGTGACTGATCATTATTAATGATGATTTTTTAAATATATGCGGCTAAATGTTGCACACGACAATGTGCTATGGCCTTTACGTGGTTTCAACACTATAAATATAGAATAATTCGGCATATCGGGGCTTCACACAGCTGTCTACAGGCAGGTCACAGTGCCTCTGTAGAATGACGGACCGCCTCTAAAAAATAATCACTATTCACGTTTCACAATATGGTGAAATTGTGCACGTCTGTTCATGTTAGAATCATATTAGAATCTGCATTCTATTTGACAGATATATAGACTATAGACTTTTATTAGCATCATATACTTTAATTTAGGCTAATATAATAAACCCTAATTTATGTAAGACATCTATGAAATCAAACAGGAGCCCATCTCTGTGGAGACTGAGGGCTCCGTTCTTTCTGTTTATTGTATGCAAATCATGACAAAACCTGCATCTAAAAAGAGACCGTAGAAGCGTTTGACTTATCACAATTTTTAAATACATGTGAACGATGCATTTCAGCATATTGAACAAACCATCATTCATCAATCAATTTAGCAGAACAGCGAAAAAGGTACATAGTGATAATACAGAGTGATCGTTTTCCATATTGCAAGTTGTATGATATGGGAGTTGATGTTGACATATTTAGCATTTCACCATTAATGATGAATTGGATTATCATTAATGGTTTGGAAATACAACCAAACTTTAGATGACTTGTTTTCCTCACATTGTGTATCCAACAGCCGTGAATGTGCTCTGCACACCAAAGACTATATGAGTCAAAGCTCCCCCACAAAGCCCAAACACATTGTATAACTTTAGGCTTTTCCTTCTAGAAGCAAAGCAATTCTATGGTGTCTCCTTAAGCACCCATCCTCCCTGTGGAATGGCTGTCAATGACAATGTTTACTAAATGTCTGTCTATCGAAGATTTGAATTTGTAAGGTCACCCTTAGTTCCTCTTCCTTCCACATGTACCTTACAATGAATGTAATTGATTTTGTTGGAATATGACATGCAGCATGGTATTTTATTTCTTTGCTAAACTTTCATGAAGTTGTTCATTAGTTCATACAAAGAACTTCGTAAATTATTTCCCATTAATTAACTTTTTTTTTATTGGATATTCATAAAATTTCCTAATCCTACCAAAACCATGAACACCTTAATTTTGAAGGGCTTGTAGAATTTTGAATTATAGACTTTTCATTTAAGCCTATTAGCAGCACTCTGTCTCAGTTCTCTCTGTTCTCTGTCTAATTAATTTTTGTAGCACTTTCTCCAACTTTAATTAGGATTTGAGTTCAGTGTTGACTGCTGCTCATTCTACGTGACCTTTCAAAAGTTAAGGATTTAGAAATGATGGTCATGCTCTTCCTAATACTATTATCCGTCTATCTATCTATCTATCTATCTATCTATCTATCTATCTATCTATCTATCTATCTATCTATCTATCTATCTCTCTCTCTCTCTCTCTCTCTCTCTCTCTCTCTCTCTCTCTCTCTCTCTCTCTCTATCTATCTATCTATCTATCTATCTATCTATCTATGAATATATACGTATCTGCCTATCTCAGTCCTTTCTATGTGTGTCTGCATTTGCCTGTCTGTTCATAATGGCATAATTAGGTATACCCCACCCACACACACACACACACACACACACACACACACACACACACACACCCTTTTCCAGTACCCTAATGGCATGTCCCTCCATTGTGTAGCATGGGTGCTGGGGTGGGGCTCAGCTGCCACAGCTCATGGAGCAGAAGCCGTTGCTCTCTTCCCTCCAGTGTGCCTGTAAGAGTATTTTAATGGGTGCTTGTATGTTGGAGAATATGTGTGTGTGTTTATGTGTGTGTGTGTGTGTGTCTATGCATCTTTATAGGTTTTGAAGCCAAGCGATATTGCTGCTGGCAGCCCCCCCCCCCCTTTCATACACACACACACACACACACACACACACACACACATACACACACACACACGCACACACACACACACACACACACACACACACACACACACACACACACACACACACACACGTACCTAACTGCAGTTTGACATTTGTAGACGCTAAATTATACTTTTTAAAAAGTGTTATTCATCTTACAATGTTTTGATTTAGATGTCCAATCTCCCCGGCCCCTGGTGCTCTCGTATTGAGGGCCGGTGTGCTCTTGGCTGGGATGACCTTGTCAGGCGTCCCTGCAGCCCGGGGGTTGGCGTCGGGTGTAGCAGGGCTCGCCTCCTGGCCGTCAGAGACACACACAGGCTCCACCATGACGTCTTACGCGCTATTCTTACAGCGCTACATCTCACCCGCTGTTCTGGCAGCGCGGCGTCATGCAGTACATGCTATTCTCACAGCGTGACACCGTCGGCCGCCGTCGATGATGATTTGAAAAGAGGAAAAGGGTTCAACCTTTTTGATGGGAAAAGAGGAGCAACAAAAGGGAAGAGCTGATGTATCAACACATCATGTACATCCATAGCCCTCCATACCCAGTGCAGCTCCATCCCAGCTCTTTCACCTGAAACCCAATGATCAACGATCACCACCTCGGCCGGCCATTATCATTTAAATTACTTATTGATCTCCGTTGGCCACTGTAAGGTGAGAAGGGACCAGCATTGTGCGTGTGTGTGTGTGTGTGTATGTCACAGAAAATGGAGACTGGCTGCTTGGTAAATGTTTGTCTCCCTCTGAATCCACATAGATACACGTCTGTTGCTGTCCCCCCCCCCCCCCCCTCCTCCTTGATAGCCCCCCCAGCCTTCTAAGGAGACAAATCAAGGGTGTTGCTACGTGCTTAGCCTTGTTGTTCCCTGACCGTGCCCCTCTCTCTCTCTCTCTCTCTCTCTCTCTCTCTCTCTCTCTCTCTCTCTGTCTCTATCTCTCCTCACTCAATCTCTCTCTCTGTCTCTATCTCTCTCATTCTCTGTCTCTATCTCTCTCTCTCTCTCTCTGTCTCTATCTCTCCTCACTCAATCTCTCTCAGAGTCAGACACGATAAAGCACTGGCTCTTCTGTCTCTCACTCTGGCTCAATAAATAAAAAAGCATGAATTAAAAATCATAAATAAATATATAAAATCTATATATTCTATATTCTATATTCTCCCTCGTGAGCCTGCATCTGAAACAGAAAAACCTGTTGAATTGCTTCACATTACGTCTTGGATCAATTGTGAACACCTGGCATAGGCTCATCGCAAATTCTCTTTCTATTCTCCTCCAGTCCTATTCCTTTGTCTATGCCGCTAACCACCCAACCCGGTCTCCCTTCCTCCCTCTGCTCTCTTCCCCCCCTCCCCCCCGGTCCCGGCCCCTGTCTGCAGTGCGACCCGGGTGAAGCCACCAAGCTGCTGTACGACCTGCTCTACACCGAGCCCATCAAGGTGGTGCTGATGCCTGGCTGCAGCTCTGTGTCGACGCTAGTGGCCGAGGCTGCGCGCATGTGGAACCTCATCGTGGTACGTGCATCTGTGTGTGTGTGTGTGTGTGTGTGTGCATCTGTGTGTGTGTGTGTGTGTGTGTGTGTGTGTGTGTGTGTGTGTGTGTGTGTGTGTGTGTGTGTGTGTCTGTGTGTGTGTGTGTGTGTGTGTGTGTGTGTGTGTGTGTGTGTGTGTGTGTGTGTGTGTCTGTGTGTGTCTGTGTGTGTGTGTGTGGGTGTCTGTCTGTGTATGTGTGTGTGTGTGTCTGTGTGTCTATGTGCATGTGGGTGTGTGTTGCTGCTTGTGTATGTGCGTGTGTCTATGTGTGTATGTGCATCTGCGCGCTTGCTTCAAAGTGAATTGAAAAAAGGATTGCTGCCACTGCATACAGAAATACTTTTTTATGTAGGAAGGCATTCCTATATACAGAATATTTAGAGTTTTTTTAATTTAATTTTTTATAGTTATTTTCTAGTTAGTATTTTATTGTTGTAGTTGTTGTAGTTCTTCGATGTTCTGTTTCAGGCCTTCACGGTGAGATTTCTTGAATGAAAAGCGCGTTATAAATAATGAGTATAAATTATTCTGTGTGGAAATGTGCTGTTGGCAGTGGGGGGGGGGGGGGGCGTGTCCCATCTGGCCGGCATAATTAATGGAATGAAATGAAATTCAAATCACCGTCCGTAAGGAACGGTGTTCACTTGCTACAAGGTTGCGGTACATTTAACATACGTGAAACAACAAGCACGTGGCAATGAGCAACTGCATTTACAATTTCCCAGTCCAGCGCAAGGGTCAACTGAGGGGTTAAAAACATGTAAAAATAACTGATGAGTTGAGTTGTCTGACGGGGCTGGGGACAAAAGTTGATCTGGTGAGCTTGGTGTTGAGTAGGAGTGAGCTGTGTCTGTCCTGAGCAGTGGGGGTGGTAATGGTAGTGCAGAGGGTGACTCTCTTAAGCTATAAGGCAATTTATTCTAGGACCATTTATTCCATATTTTGTTTAAATAGTTGTTTCTTGCATAATTCATTATGCTTTTCAGCCTGATTGTAGATTGTTAGACATGCCTATGAATTGAACTCTTGCATTTAGTATGATTCATGCCGTTGTTGGGGTATTTGCTTCTTTGACATAGAATGGCTATGCGCTGTGCTAGACAGCTATTTGAAACCCGCTGTTCACATTATGCTCACTTTTATTTGGCCGTGTTTAACTACATTGCTAACCAGCAATGTAATCAGCTTAATGCCTCTTCCAGCTTTATACTATTGCCAAAATCAAGTGCTTTCTATCTTCTTCTTCTTCTTTCGTGTAACGTCAGAGGTCCAACTCTGTGTCGTGTAGCCATGTCAGCATCTCGGGTCCTAGGTCGAAGAGGCTGGCTTCCGAAGGTGGTCTGTATAAGGGGCAGGAGTTGATTATGTGGTCGGCAGTCTGCTCAGGGTTGCCGCACTCACATGCCGCACTGTCCGCTAAGCCCCACTTCTTCATTGATGTTTTAAAGCGGCCGACCCCAGTTTGTAGTCGGTTCAGTAAGGTCCACTGCCGGCGTGGTAGGTTGTCTCCTCCTATGGCACCATCTCCTGGGTCCCTGATGTAACGATGGATACGTGAAGGTCCGGCTGAGTCCCACTCCTGCTTCCAAGCTGCTGCCAACCATGCATCTCTGGAGATGTCTTCAGAGGTGGAATTGAGCATCTCTTGTACTGCCTTGTTGTAGGGGTGGCGGGACTTGAGTCTGCTTGGGGGCGCTGCTCTTGTTGTGATGTTGTGCAGGATGTGCCAGTCAAATCTTTTTGCTTTCCTGGCCAGGGCGAGGGTGGCAGCCTCCCGTCGGAGGCCGGACGGGGCTATTCCCGCGAGGACTGGCAAGTGGGACACAGGGGTAGGCTTCAGGCATCCAGTTACAATTCGAAGGGCGTTGTTGATGGCCACGTCGACCTTACTTGCGTGAGGGCTTCTGCTCCAGACTGGGGCGCAGTATTCCGCTGCAGAGTAGACCAGAGCTTGGGTAGATATTCGAAGCGTCTTGGCGGAGGCTCCACAGGTTGTTCCAGCTAGGCGGCGGATCAGCGCAACCCTGGATGTCACCTTGGCCTTGACTTCCTCAAGGTGTTGTCTGAAGGACAGTGTCCGATCCAGACGCACACCGAGGTACTTCGGGGCTTGCTGGACCTCCAGGCGTTTGTCGTCGACACGCACCTCAAGTTCCCTCCTTGCTTCTCTGTTGTTAAGATGGTATGCCGCTGCCACTGTCTTTCCGACGCTGAGCTGTAGGCGCCACCTTCGAAGGTATGCTACCAGGATGCCCATATCTTTATTAAGGCCATCTTCCATCGCCTTCCATGTTGGTCGTCTCAGCATGATGGCAAGATCGTCTGCGTCGCCATACTTTCAAGATGATGTGTCAGGTAGGTCGTGTATGTATATGTTGAACAGCATTGGCGAGAGAACTGACCCCTGCGGTACCCCGTTCCTCAGTCTTCTGAGCCTACTATGCTGGCCACTGCTGGTCTGGAGGACGAAGCTGCGATTTGAGAGTGTTTCCATGATGAACTTCACCATATGCCGGTCTGGTATTGTCCTCAGCAGCTTCAGGTGGAGGCCACGGTGCCACACAGTGTCGTATGCAGCGGTCAGGTCCAGGTACACTACCCCAGCTTTCTCATTGCCCTGGAAGCTATCCTCGATGTCCTGAGAGAGTAGTGTTACCTGGTCTGCTGTTGATCTTCCCCGACGAAAACCGGCTTGTTCCAGTGGAAGCTGTGAATCTATCTTTCTATCATTCAATGATCTTGAGAAGGTCACCCATGCTATAATTTCCATCGCATACGCTTATAGTGTATAAGCTTACCCTTTACACTGGGATTAGTCAGTCGTCCTTGTCCCGCCTGCAACTGGTCCACAACACCGCTGGCAGTCTCCTGACGCGTGCCCTTAAGAGAGACCGTATTAGCCCTACTCTGCCTCCCTCTACACCGCTCTCCAGTGCAGCCGAATCGATTTCCAAGTTCTCCTGTCTATCTTTAAAGCCCCGAATGGGCTGGCCCCTTTTATACCAGGGAACTCTGAACCCCTTGTTCCACCCCGAGGTCCCTCAAGGCGTCAGACGTGGGGCTCTAGTGGCTGTGATCTCGACAGAAGGGTGACCACGCCCCTGCTGCTGCATCCCCCCTCCACTGTGGGATAGCATCCCGCTCTCTATCAGATCTCCCCCCTCAAAACCCACATTTATTCTTTAATCCTCTTGATGTGCTTTGAGTTGTGTCCTATGCGAGAGAGAGTGTGATTTGTATCCATGCGCTGTGTGTATTGATATTCATGTGGGTGTCTTTGTTGCTAGTCTTATTGGGAGTTCACTTGCCTGCTCTGAGCTGCACAGTACTTTGTGAGTTGTTTTTAAATTTGCCTTTAAAATAAATTTGACTTGACTTGGCTTGAACCCTCAGCCTTTCCATGTTCCGAGTTGTGCTGGTGGATTCATACAGTATAACAATTGTTGAAATGGTGTATCCTGTGTATTGTATGGCTGTCTATCCCCCTTCCTGACACCATCTGCCATGGATTAAGATAAAATACCCAAACTATCGGCTCCACCACCTACTGCAAGACTGAGGAATGTGAGACAGTCAGGGGTGGGGTGCAGTTGTGGGTTGGGGTTGAGAGAGATGAGAATTTTCTTATTGGTTTTTACTCGCAGTGTGTTTTTGCAAAGTTAAGAAATGTTCAAATACAGCCCCCCCCCCCCCCCCCACCCAGACACCAGACAGATGTATTTCAGTTCTCAGAGTAAAACAGAGAGCATGCTGAAACTTTCCAGCTCTCCCGTCTTTGCCGTTCGTTTCATTTTTCATGCCGCTTGCTATTTTTATCAAGTCAAAAAGAAAGCTTGTCCACATGTTCTTATCGAGTCGTGGCATGCCCTGCTCCGTGCCAGAAGCTGGAGATTGTCCACACAGCTGGACAATGCCCTGTCTGGCAATCCTTTTTCATTGACTTTTTTAATGGAGGAATAACACAAAAAGACATCTTTCATTTTGTATGTAATCAAATCCCAACTCCCAACCCGAGTCTGGTTGATTGTTGTCCTTGTGGATGGATGCATTATTATACATTTCTTGATATTGATTTCACAACATTACCAAAGTATGAAATGGCCCCAAAACACTGGATGGCTTGACGGGGGAATACAATAAGATGACACTCACTTCCTGTTTCCTGTGTGTCCCTGTGTGTTCCGTCCCCTTCCCGTCCAAGCTGTCGTATGGCTCCAGCTCACCGGCGCTCTCCAACCGCCAGCGGTTCCCCACCTTCTTCCGCACACACCCGTCGGCCACGCTGCACAACCCCACGCGTGTCCAGCTCTTCCAGAAGTGGAAGTGGACCAAGATCGCCACCATCCAGCAAACCACAGAGGTCTTCACGTCGGTGGGTCGCCTCGTTCCTCCGCCTCGTTCCTCCACCCAACCCTCATTTCATCAGTGTTAACCCTTTACATTTAGTATTGAAAAAAAAAGTCCTTAAAAATATTTGCAATGTGTTATAATTGTGTTCACATTCATTGTGTATACGCCCTTAAAGGTGCTGTTGGATTATAGAGCTGTAATTTGAGTGTAATTTGTTATCTACAGCTATTAGTGAGTGACATGTTCTCAGAGAGTATTTTGGACAGCTCCCAGCTAATCTCTGATTGGTTCAAGGAATCCGTCTTGCCTGTCAATCACAGATGAGTGAATGCAACACTTCTCAGTTGGCAGCCAAATTAGCAGGAAGGGCGGGAGCAAAGTTGGAGGAGTTTAGTTTCTAATCTTGCTGTCTTCCGCACTTTTCTGCTCTCCTGCTTTACTACGCTCACTTACATCTTACATCTTTTAATTCAGGCTCCTTTTCATTAGTGCAGTCTCGCTTTCGTGGCAAATGTGGTAAATGTGTATATGTGTATTATTATATGTGGAATGCGTAAAGAAATGTGTCATATCTGTTGTAAGGTAAGAGGAGGCAAGCAGCGCACTGCATTCAATAATCAAACAGGTCGCTAATCCAATGAAAAAAACAATTGATACGATCTATTCAAATCAATGCCTTTCCTGGACCACTCTGCTGACCCTCACAGTCCATTCTTCGTTTCTACCCTCCGAGGATAGTTCTAATCAATCAACCCCAGCAGACAGCAGTCTTGAGGATTACGCCTCTAAAGCAGCCCCCCCTACCCCAGTGTGTCTGGCTCTGGTGTTGTTTGCTGCTGCCACCTTGGATTCACACATCCTTGAACCTCACAGAGTTTTTTCAAAGAGAGGGAGAAAAAAAAAGAAAACACAATGAGTAATGAAATTGATTCTCATTTCTCATTATCTCCTGCCATCCCGCCCCACCACCACCACCACCACCACCTTACCTCCAGCATTAATCACACGCCTCTCTGCTTCACAGATCCTTCAGCTCTCAATCATGTTGTCTGTCCCCTCTCTCCGCCCGTCTCGTCTACCAGTGCTTATGTTGGTGTGTTTGTATCCGTGTGCATGCCTGCGTGCGTGTGTGTGTGTGTGTGTGTGTGTGTGTGTGTGTGTGTGTGTGTGTGTGTTCTCTTCATTACTCATTGTGTTTCTTGTTCTTCCTAAGTTTCCCCAACTCTACCAATTGCTCGGAAGAGTAAGCAATTGGTAGAGCACCATAGCAACATAGCACACACACACACCTTACCTACCCTCTTATTGATCTTCAACTAGAGAGAACTCTTTTTGTCCCTGATGATGAATAATTGTTAAAGAATAAGTGTTAAAGAACACTGTCAAAAACACTTTTACACTATTTCTATCACTCTGTTGCAACTCACTGCATGCGTCTCTCCCTCTCCTCCCTAACCCTCTCTAACGCTCTCTTTCTCTCTTTCTCTATCTGTATCTCTCTCTGTCTCTATCTCTCTCTCACCCTCCTGCTCTGTCTCCATCTCTCTCTATCTCTGCTCCTCCAGACGCTGGATGACCTAGAGGAGAGAGTTAAGGAGGCAGGTATTGAAATCAGCGTTCGCCAGAGCTTCCTCACCGATCCTGCTGTGGCCGTCAAAAACCTCAAGGTGCGTCACCGGTGTGTTACCTGTACAAGACAACACGCAGCCATGTGTTGTGTATATGAAACAATAAACCTGTGTTGTTTTCAGATGGATGTTTCATATTTTTATCATCAGCTTGCATGGTCATTACAAGAACGTACAAGGAAAAAAATACATCATATCGGGACAACACAGTGTTCTTGTTAATGTTCAAGATAAAATGTTTGATTTAGGTGGGTTACATCAACATGTACGTTTACTTTCTCCAACTGAAATGATCGGCTTGGCAGTCTTAATGTGACAACTAATAATATCACTTTTGATAACACATTTCTTTGCAACCCTGCATGAGAGACAGACA
>JAXIVH010000030.1:4741841-4756841 GCA_036785325.1 Urophycis tenuis
TGTCAGAATGTGTGCATTGAAACATGGCGATACAGAACACGTGTGATAGAGTTGCGGTGGGGCCCTCTCTAGTAAAGCTGCACTCCCAAACCCTTTAGAGTGCTATAATTCGCCGACCCAAATAACTTCAGCCATTTGGCTCAGTGGTTGCTAGAGCATTCCCCTTCCAATCCTGGGGTGGGTGCTTGGAGCCCCCGCTGCGTAGCCGGGTGGTGTTGGCAAACCGTCCTCTACACACGCCTGTTGAGACGGTTGGGAGGCATTCATAAATGGGTTTCATGAGCAACATTTCACTGGGTCCTGAAAATGATATACTTTGTCCTGTTTGATCATGCTGTATGCTGACGATATACTGTGTACTGTGTGTTCACACTGTATACTGATGATATACTGTGTACTGTGTGTTCACACTATATACTGATGATATACTGTATACTGTGTGTTCACACTATATACTGATGATATACTGTGTACTGTGTGTTCACACTATATACTGATGATATACTGTGTGTTCACACTATATACTGATGATATACTGTGTACTGTGTGTTCACACTATATACTGATGATATACTGTATACTGTGTGTTCACACTATATACTGATGATATACTGTATAATACTGTGTGTTCACACTATATACTGATGATATACTGTGTACTGTGTGTTCACACTGTATACTGATGATACACTGTATACTGTGTGTTCACACTATATACTGATGATACACTGTATACTGTGTGTGTTCATACTGTATACTATGTGTAGTCACTTTGTAAGAGCTTGCCCAGCGTTTGTGAAATTTGCAATTTCATTTTTAATTTGCAATATGAGAGATATCTGGGAATCGTTTGATTTCCTGTTTAGACATCAGTGATGCAAAAAACAATTGGGTAATATTGTGAAAACTTCATAGAACAGCATGGTTGTTTCATGCCTTCTGTTGATCCTAACTCTTTGTGTATACTTGCTGAGGCTCCTCTGTACATATAACACTGACAGTCTGTTTGCGGACTCTGGAAAAAGCTAAAGTTACTGTTTCTGATTAACATTCAGGACACTCAAGTCAGCTGTCAGCTGGGCGTTATATTTGAGTGAACATGTGAGATGCATGAAATCTCTTGTGACATCGGCCAAAGGGTAGTGTGACAGTGACATGCAGGGTGAAGGCAGGAGCTACTGGGGGGAGGGTCCAGAAAGGAGACAGTCAAGCAAAAGCATTTTCACGCGATAGGATTTAGATTTTATTTTACATTTTTTCGTCAATTGAGGTGCTAAACTACATTTAGAAGGATACTCTCACCTTTTTGTAATGCATGTTATTTGCTACTTTACCATAGTCAAAAAAGGAGCTTCACATTGTCACAGCATAGAGAAACAGAATTGTAAGCTAGCCAGGGGACATCTCCAGGTCCTCGGTGTTCAGCACTTACTGCTTGGGAACAGAAAATGCCGGAAACTTGAGACCAAAGTCATCAGGTTTGCGACCAAATCAAAACACTGTATTGAGCTTCAATAGCCAGTGTATGCATTCCAGGGTGCTCAGCCAAACTAATCAAACTTTTCCAACACGCCCCCCAATACATCACTTCCTGCAATTGGTCAACAATATCACATGAATAATTGTGTCTGTTTTTCGTCTGTGCCGCATCTCCTCCCAATGCGACTTTCGCCATTAAATGAACAACCCACAAATCGCAGTGGCTTTATTGTACCCCATTGAAAGTGCTGTGTTTGAATTTTAAGGGCCTTTGTAAACAAATGCAAAGTGGCCATGATTTATTTGTTTGATTTCTGCATTTTGAATACTGATTCCCTGTTTCAATGGAAACCCAACACTGGTGTTGCCCAATGGAATGGTCACTGAACCAAACAAAAACATTCAAAACAAGTTGGGAAATAACTGTTTCAGTCAAAGAAAGCCAGAGGAGGACATAAAAGGTGTTTTGGGGGGAGAAAAACGGAAGCAGTTGAGTGACTCAGATGTTACTCACCATCTGTCTATTAGTAGCTGATATCTGAGTCACTAACCTTTTACCAAATCGGGTTGTAAAATGAGCGATTTCCTTCCGTGCATGGTGGAAATTGAGTCTGTAAGGTGTCTGATATCATCGCAGCTTTTACTCCGGTTGCCCGGCTGATTCAGGGTGAGGTTTCACTCACTCTGAATCAGCCTTGCATTGCGCTGTGTTGTCATGGTTACAATTTGTTTCTGATTCACCAACACAATTACAAGCATAAAGAAAAAACTTGTGTTGTGAACATAGTGGTGCCATCCCATACGCAAGGCCCCTGGCTTCTAACAAATGAGCTGTTCCTGTGTATTGATGGGAGGGGGGGGGGGGGGGGGGTATCCAATCTTTGTTTTGTTCACGTTCCAAATAAGGTCTAAGCATGGCCCTTGAGAGCTAAAAATGTGCTGGCGGTCTGCCAAACATCTCTCCACAATCCTCTCCCCGCTCTGGTGAGAGTTAGGTTTGTTCAATGTACAAAGGAGCGGCCCTGTAAGCTGTCTGGCCACGGCCGCCATCCGTCTATCTGAGCCCTGCGTTGATGTACAACATTTGAAAGGACATTGAAAAATATTTGTCACCAAACTGTTGCCAGTGTTTGCTGGTATCAACGTGCATGAGGGACGGTGCACATCCCCGAGGAGGCGTGCGTGAGGGACGGTGCACATCCCCGAGGAGGCGCGCGTGAGGGACGGTGCACATCCCGAGGAGGCGTGCGTGAGGGACGGTGCACATCCCCGAGGAGGCGTGCGTGAGGGACGGTGCACATCCTCGAGGAGGCGCGCGTGAGCGACGGTGCACATCCCCGAGGAGGCGTGCGTGAGGGACGGTGCACATCCCCGAGGAGGCGTGCGTGAGGGACGGTGCACATCCCCGAGGAGGCGTGCGTGAGGGACGGTGCACATCCCCGAGGAGGCGTGCGTGAGGGACGGTGCACATCCCCGAGGAGGCGTGCGTGAGGGACGGTGCACATCCCCGAGGAGGCGTGCGTGAGGGACGGTGCACATCCCCGAGGAGGCGTGCGTGAGGGACGGTGCACATCCCCGAGGAGGCGTGCGTGAGGGACGGTGCACATCCTCGAGGAGGCGTGCGTGAGGGACGGTGCACATCCCCGAGGAGGCGTGCGTGAGGGAGGGTGCACATCCTCGAGGAGGCGTGCGTGAGCGACGGTGCACATCCCCGAGGAGGCGTGCGTGAGGGACGGTGCACATCCCCGAGGAGGCGTGCGTGAGGGACGGTGCACATCCCCGAGGAGGCGTGCGTGAGGGACGGTGCACATCCCCGAGGAGGCGTGCGTGAGGGACGGTGCACATCCCCGAGGAGGCGTGCGTGAGGGACGGTGCACATCCTCGAGGAGGCGTGCGTGAGCGACGGTGCACATCCCCGAGGAGGTGTGCGTGAGGGACGGTGCACATCCCCGAGGAGGCGTGCGTGAGGGAGGGTGCACATCCTCGAGGAGGCGTGCGTGAGCGACGGTGCACATCCCCGAGGAGGTGTGCGTGAGGGACGGTGCACATCCCCGAGGAGGCGTGCGTGAGGGAGGGTGCACATCCCCGAGGAGGCGTGCGTGAGGGACGGTGCACATCCCCGAGGAGGCGTGCGTGAGGGATGGTGCACATCCCCGAGGAGGCGTGCGTGAGGGACGGTGCACATCCTCGAGGAGGCGTGCGTGAGGGATGGTGCACATCCCCGAGGAGGCGTGCGTGAGGGACGGTGCACATCCCCGAGGAGGCGTGCGTGAGGGAGGGTGCACATCCCCGAGGAGGCGTGCGTGAGGGACGGTGCACATCCTCGAGGAGGCGTGCGTGAGGGATGGTGCACATCCCCGAGGAGGCGTGCGTGAGGGACGGTGCACATCCTCGAGGAGGCGTGCGTGAGGGATGGTGCAGATCCCCGAGGAGGCGCGCGTGAGGGACGGTGCACATCCCCGAGGAGGCGTACGCTGCCGGCCCAACAAAGGCGCTGTATGCAAACTAGACCGCGGATCGGGCCGGAATGTTCTGTGCGAGGCCGGCCCCCCGCGTCCCACAGAACAGTAACCCAACCCGACCCGAGCCCGACAGGCGTCAAGCTCTTTATGTGCGAAACCCGACACAGTTAAAGTCTATTTTTTTTCATACTAATGACACATTTACGTCTGTGTTTATGAAAACCCGCCTTTATCAAGCAACTGTAAGGCATTTGGAAATGTCAACATTCAGATGAGCGCAACATGTCAATCCGCGGGTAAATTACACATTTCCGACCCGTCGGGCTTGGGTTGGGTATCCATCCTCTAATGCAAACAAGTTGTGTATAAATATTAACCCTGCTTATTCTGCTTATGTTATCTCGCAGACATCCCAAGAGTTCCTGGCCCAGCTGATGTCCGAGCTGGGGGGCAAGAACCCAGAGGAGACGGGGGGCTTCCAGGAGGCCCCGCTGGCTTATGACGCCATCTGGGCGCTGGCTCTGGCCCTCAACAAGACCGTGGGTCCTCTCAGGGCCAAGGGTCGCAGGCTAGAAGACTTCAACTACAACAACCGGGACATCACAGCCGAGATTTACCGTGCCCTCAACACCAGCTCCTTTGAGGGGGTTTCTGTAAGCATGGACCTCTCCTCCCCTCCCCCTCCCCTCCCCCCTCCCCTCCCCCTCCCCTCCCCTCCCCCACGTGACCCCTGCTTTCACCTTCAAGGACAGGATCGAGTCCAGTGTTGACATACGCTGCTTGCACCACCATGCCTGATTCATTTTGGTATCTTGAACCATCATTTGATGCAAACCTGAAGACATGAGATGGCTAACAATACAACCAGTGTTAATGTATTCCCATGAGAATTCCTGCACATATGTTGCCAGGTAACGGTGGGGTGGGTGCAGCATTAAGCGAAAATCACTGCGACAGGAGACTGTAAAACTTTTACCGCAACACATGCGGTAAAGCAGTTAATCACCCCCATTAGAATTTTCCCTCAGCAGCATCTGTTAGTGCTGCTTCTGCCTTCTGCCTTGAAAACACCAACAGATTTTCTTGTTCTCTGTCTCTCTCTTTTTTTTTTACCAGTGTAGGGAACATTATTATTTTTTAAAGTAGTTAGTTACTAGTAACTGAATTAGTTACTGAGTTACAAATTATAAAACTAACTAGTTACTAGGGAAAGCAAGTATTGCGTTTCTTTCAAGTATATTTTTAAATGCTCAAATGTGTCAAAGTGTCATAAATCTGAATATTATAATGAAATGGACACTAAACACAATAAATTACTAACATAAATCTAAAGTATTTTAATGTTGCTGTGGGACGAAGTGAGAGCCACCAATCAAATTGCATGCATTATTGTAGATATTATAATTACTATGTTTATGGATCAATAAAAATAAACCAATAGATGTTTTTGAACTTTTGATATCAATTGCACCTCAACAGGCCACAACTAGCCATCAGATAAATCGAAATGAAATTATGCTTGTTAAGCAATGCACCAAAAGTAAATAACAAATAAAGATATATACAAAATATGAAATAAATCAAACTGTTACACAACTGACAACTGGTAGACATTCTGTACTTAACAGTTTGACAATATGAAAAGCTTTCAATATTACTGAAAAGTGCAATGAATAGCAAAACTTAGGCATCCAAATGTAAAAAAAAAACAGGTAATACATAATGACATATCGATGACGGCAGCATGTCCTCCGTAACATACCTGGCTACCAGTTTGTTAAGCTCGGTCTGAGACAAAATGTGTGGGGCCGAAAAATCAAGCTTCAGTTATTTTGATTGTCTGGGACTGTCTTCGTCTCCTTCGGTGGTCATGGCCACACATTTTGTGGAAGCATGTGCCGTTTAAAGATGCTTCATTTGGTTGGAATTGTTTGGCACCGACGTGAAGAAGCACTTTTGTCAAGGGCATTACGTGCATTTAACGTATACATTCTTTCCTTTAATTTAATTTAAAGAAATGTAATGGCTATACTTCCAATTCAAGAAGGCTACTTTAGGATTTACTGGGCTCACCATTCCTGTCGTTGATTGTTTACTCACTTGTGCGTTGTGTGTGACTATGCTTGCGTGTCAACAACACCCGCCCAACTCTACCTCTGATTGGCTAATAATGAAATTTTACTCGACCTCAGCCAATCCTCATTACCTATGCGGTTGTCTCGTGCCCCTCCAGGAAGGAAGAACAGTACAAAACACTTTGCCTCTCGGTTTAGAGATCTTGGTTGGTCTGATGAAAACAGCTTCAATGAACTTATAATTATAGTAATGCGCCGCATTTTTGGTCAGTAACGGGAGTGGCGTTATCATGATGGAAACATCATTAATCATATTATTATTTATTAATTAGAATACTCATGACTGAAAAAAGTAACGCTGTTAGTAACGTCATTTATTTTTAACCCTGTCATTCCCATCACTGTTTTTGACAAAGACAAGAATTGCGAAAAATTACAGGAATCATGGGAGAAAGTAAACCGCAGTGTCAGAGAAAACCTAGAAAAACCTAGAGAAATCTGAAAATTCTGTCTTTCTCCCCTTTAGGGTCATGTTGTGTTTGATGCCCAAGGTTCAAGAATGGCTTGGACACTCATTGAGCAGCTTCAAGGTATGTTGAAGAACTTTTCCTTAACGCTTTGTTCCATTAATCACAAACAAAAATGTCAACATTATTGTTTTATTGGTTTTTTTATGTATTGTTTATAAGCATTGTCGGTTCCATTAGAATTTCCCCTCCACTTTTGGTTATTTTATTAGGTATTCACAGAGTATCTGTGGATACCTATTTTTCAAGTTTTAATTTGAATTTTTGGGATGTTCTGTAAAATGTCTGTCTCTGTAAGACCTGAAAGACAAATTGCTATTTAGGACTTAATGGTTTGAGAAGCCTAAACTGGCATTTCTGATAAATAGGAAATATGTTTTGGGGCAATGCTCCTTCTTTTTGAAAACCCTTTTTGTTATCAATATAGAAGATGATTGAAAAAGGTTTTTTTTTTCGTCTTTTTTCTTTTTCTTTTTCTGAATGCAGAATTCTAGGTCTCAATGTTCTCCCTGAGGATGCTTTCTCGTTCTAAAATTACACAAAAAAAACATGCATAAAAAGTTAATAAAGCTGCTTGAATACTTTATTGGATGTTGCAGAATCTCAGACAACAAGCTACTTTTATGTCCCTGCCAAATTAGCTTTGATGAAACGTGACACACGTCTATCATTTGGTTAAAGCCAAGTGATCCTCAATAGCATCCCCCCTGAGTGGTTAGTATTCAAAGAAACATGATGGTGTGATTGGAAATGCTAGGAATAGTGAGAGGCCCATGACTATCTCCAATCTGAATTGATATGGTAATGCCTTTAGTGTTGCAAACCAGAGTTTAGATTAATAATCTAAAGTCTCGCTAAAGACACACTCGCTAAAATCTTGGTGAACAGGGAGTTTCACCTTCTTTTCATCATATCCATTTAGACTGGTTGTGTTGCTGGATGCAGGGTTTTGTAAGCCCCATCTAAAAGCTTGGTCCACTAATGCCAATGGCTTTCTCTTCAGTGAATATCTCCGTAGCAACACAGGAAACAAGGCCTGACTCCGGTCCTTTAAATGTTGTATTTCCCGCCATGGCTCTGTGCCACCACTCCCCCCTGGACGCTGTGCTCTAACATCGGAGGTCTTCTGGAGCTCAGATTATGTAATGCCAAATTCAAATCAATTTAATTAATGGCTCATGTCAGTTGTCTTGGTGGCTTGTGCAATCATGCGCAGTGATAGCAGTAATGTGCTGGCATATGAGAAAAAAAAAAAAAACATGAAATGTTGACATAAAGAAATACAGCCATAAATGTACTGACTTGGCAGAAAGTATAAATAACGTATATAGCAAAAGTCACTTGTGTCCGTGTGTGTGTGTGTGTGTGTGTGCGTGTGTGTGTGTGTGTGTGTGTGTGTGTGTGTGTGTGTGTGTGAGTGTTTGTGGGGTGGGGGGAGATACCGAGCACTCTTCTCCTTTCCCAGTGTCAATAATTACACTCATTAACTGCCATCCTTATCCATCTCAGAGGGAAACGTGTGTGTGTGTGTGTGTGCGCGCACACTTTTGTCCCAACCCCCCTCTCTCTCTCTCCGCACCTGCTCATTCCTGCGAGGGGTCCCAATTTGATCCAACAGAGTGTTTTGATCCTTGCGCGCCTGTGTTCTTGTGTTCAATCTGTCTGGCTCTTTGTGTCCCTGCCGATGGCCACTGCGCTATCTGTGACAACATAGTTGCGATGGGGGGGGCTTTTGTTTTGTAATACATCGGATAGGGTCAGCAGTGTTGGGCGTGATGAAACATTAAGCCTGCTCTCCGTCTTGCAGCTTGTGGACGTTGCTGTGTGGCCGACAGACTGACGTGGACTATATACTCTCCTTTGAAAGCTTCCCCTGGTTCTGGCTGTAAAACATTTGAAGGATTCATGAGAGGGCTGTGCTTTGCCACCATTATTGGTGCAAAGACAGTGATGCCCTCAGGATTAGTTACATACGCATCACTGAAGTGCTTTCTATAGATTGTTGGATTTCCAACAATGAATAAACGCACATAAACACGAAAATGCTTTTGTAGATTAATCTTGCTATGAGATGTTTAGCCGTCCATGTTTTTTTCAGTGGAGAAGTTTTGCTATTACTTCACTGATATTCACACACATTTTTAAGCTACTAGCATCGTGTCAGGGTTCTAATCAATGCGGAAAGTCATATTCATGGTGATGAGGCATTTTGTATTTAAGCATGGAAGGATGTGGTGCTCATTTGATCACATTCTGAATGTCGAGTTGACAAATCTGATGAATATCAACATCATAGCGCCACACCGTGAAATGCGCACATACATTTGATTAGGAGATTAATTCAGCCTTTAATGCATTCAATGCATATCAACACATGCATTGTGTTTTTTTAGCGTGAAAAAACCCCAAAAAACAATGTGATGCAAATGCAATGCAAAAATGATTCATTGAAAAATTCAGGGTGTTGTTTTATTCACACATCCCTGTTGACGTGTGAAATCATTTGTTATAATTCATGTTTGACCGTAAGGAACCAAATTGAAACGGGGAGGAAATCTCTCACATTTTGTCCTGGATATCAATCTCGTTTGAGAACAGTTGTAGTTAACTGAAGCAGTTTTGGTTCTTTTCAGGAAATGGTCCGTGATCGGCTTTGCGCTCGTCCTCTGACCTTCACAGACGTTCCATGGGGGTATTACTCCTGGGCTGCTTAGCCGGCCAATTCCCTCACACTTTTTGCGCTTAGCTACATTTTTTATAGATTAAAGGAGCCACTGAAATCGCTCAATTTGTGCCTTGGTCTCTTAAATGACATAAATGTGTCTGCTATGAAGACATTCTATGGTGCTGTAGATGCTGCTGCATTTTCAACCTTGAATTCTGAGAGAGAGATAAAAAAACATGCCAAATATTCTCAAAGAATTTAAGAACTCTACAAGGTACCCCACAAAAACATACAGAAATACACAAAACACAGTGTGAAAACCACTGTGCCGCCTCTATTTTGATATCATCTGGCTTGTTTTCATGCTTGCATTCGTGGAAGATGATGAACCCAGACGGAGGAGATTGTGATATTCAATACAGTTGCACATTTCCATATGGAAGCGCATTGTCCCACTTTCGTTGTTGCGCGGCGATCCATGCAAACATTCATTATGTGTGCGAGCGGAGATGACATGATCTCTCTCTGGTTTCTCACTCCCTCTCTGTCTCTGGCCCGTGCACAGGAGGAAGCTATAAGAAGATTGGATACTATGACAGCACTAAAGGCAATCTGTCCTGGTACGGGAACGACAAGTGGATAGGTGAGTCGCATTCATCAGCCACCATCCCCCTCTGTTGCCTCTGTGTCTCACTGTCTTCCTGCATTCCCTCTCTACTTTCATCTTCCCCAGCCACTGCTATGCACTCTCTCTCTCTCTCTCTCTCTCTCTCTGGCTCTCTCCTCTCTCTCTCTCTCTCTCTCTCTCTCTCTCTCTCTCTCTCTCTCTCTCTCTCTCTCTCTCTCTCTCTCTCTCTCTCTCTCTGGCTCTCTCTCTCTCTCTCTCTCTCTCTCTCTCTCTCTCTCTCTCTCTCTCTCTCTCTGGCTCTCTCTCTCTCTGGCTCTCTCTCTCTCTCTGGCTCTCTCTTTCTGCGTACACTATGTTGGTCACGTTGGCGTCAGGTTGTGTTTTATTTACCCTGTAAGCACCGTATCGGCTCACACAGTTATGTGCCGTTACTCGAGCACGGCCGAGATGAACACCATCTCAGCACGACATGCTAGTTGCTTCTGCAGCGGCAGCGGCGGCAATGCAATCATTTCCATTGTACGACTTTCATGAGCAGAAACTCAAGCCGTGTGAGAATCAAACAGCAGCACGATAAGTAGACGTGAAGAAAAGAGCGGCGTTGGTTTAGCAGTAGTGGTAGTAGGGCTGTGGGAGCTGACGGACGGCAGGGGCTAAGACTCGGTGGTGGTGGAGGTCAGCCAGTTGACGCAATCGATCAGTGCAACCTTGACTTTGAGGAAATTCAATTGTGGCACCTGGAACGCACCTCCATGTCCCGTGCACCTCCGAGATGCAGGGCTACTGGCGGTAAGGCTTCCACCACAAGGTCGGCCTTTATGAAATATGGACTTTGTTGGGGGGGGGGGGGGGCGGCCGTTAAATGCCATTCTAAAGAATGGTATTCTGGAGGATTCAAGTCAGTCCAATAGCTCCTACAACTGTGGAGAATACTATTGAGTGAATTATACCACAGCATTGTTAAATCCTTCTGATCCCATTTGGTTCCAATAACATTCCAAGGGTGTGCATTGTTCTCTGCGGTGTCCCGTTATTGGAAAAGGATGTACCCATCATGCTTTATTCCTGGTCTTCTCCTTATTTTGTTATTGTACAGATTTTTTTTTGTCAGTGTAAAAATATTCAGACCAATAGGCAACTGCACATATATAATCAACCATGCTTGGAAATATGTCTGGCCTATTGGCTACCAGTGCAATAACAGCCAGTGGCTGATTCATTGGAATTCATTAAAGGTGCTATAGATAAGCGAAGTGAGAGAGCAGAAGAGAAGGAGAAGGGAGAAGGAAGCAGGAAGATTTAGAGAATGAACAACCTAGAAAAAAAGATGCTTCTTCCCTCTCTGCTGCTCCCTCCCTGCGTCTCCCCACCTTGCACTTCATGCACCTTTGTTGATGCTCAGATAAAACTCTGTGTGTGAATGTGATTGACAGGTTTGATGGTTCCCAGAGCAAATCAAGGAAGAGATGCACTGCATCATAAATGAGCTGGGAGCGTCTAAATCTAAGTTGTCTCCTGCAGAGGAAGGCGGGTAGTCAACAGCAGCCAGAACAGATACTCTCATTCACTCACTTATGGCTGGCAGCTGGCAAACCAATAACTCCAATTGTAGCTCTTAAATCTGACCAACGGTACTTTTGAACTAAACCAACCTAAACCAACCACAAGTATCCAACCTAGTTCTTTGATGACCACAGAGTACACTGCTGCCCATCCCACCCAACCATAAACTATCATCACATGTCTCGGTAACCCTCTATCCCTCCCACTCCCCTCCAATACAATCTTACCCTTATTGTGCTGCAAAGCACTCTGGGAAATCGGTGAGGGGGTCATTGATGAGTATGGACCCTGCTGGGAAAGGGGTGGGGTTGGGGAGCATTTGTTTCTGAATGTCACTGGACATGCTAGGCGACACACCAGGAGGAACTATTGGATCCATTCCCCCCCCCCGGAGACACACACACACACACACACACGCACACACACACTCACACTCACACACACGCACACGCACACACACTCACACACGCACACGCACACGCACACACACACGCACACACACACTCACACACACACACACACACACACACACACACACACACATACACACACAAACACAGTGACTACTTAGACACAATGACCCAGATCCCCCCCCCCCCCCCAACTGCATTGCTGTGCCTTGCTGTAGCCCCCCTTCCCCCAGGGGATGACTTTTAAAAATAACCCAGCAGCGTGACTCGACACTGGGAGTGTGACTTTGGTCCCACACTTTCCCCCTGCCCTTGGTCACAAAGCCTTCCTGACAATGTTCTGGCACCAATAAGCCTCCTCAGTAACTAGAGCTCTCTTAACACCATTGTTAGGTGTTTGATTTTGATTTCACTCATGTTGCCCCATGTTGCTCCTCCAACTCCATTTGTTCAAACTTCCCAGAGCCTCGCAGAGCCTGTTTCTCTAACGCCGGCGGAATCGACACCATCACCCCCAACTGTCTTTACAAAACCTCCACCCTTTTCATTCTCCTCAGCTCTTACCCTTCTTTTTTCCTTCGCTCCTACGCATTTTTTTTTAATTCGCCTTGGTTTGTTACTGTCCTTCCTCTCCTCCTCTCCTCCCTTCGATTCGGTCTCCCTGACAACTGCTGCATCGCAGCCTCTCTCTCTGTCTTTATCTCTCCATTTCTCCCTCTCTTTCTCTCCCTCTCTCTCCCTCTCTATATCCCCTCTCAATATCTCTCTCACTCTCTCCCTCCCTCGCTCTCTCTCTCCTTCTGTCTCTTACGCTCTCCCGCCCTCTCTCTCTCCCTATCTCTGTCTCCCTCTCTCGTATCGTTGCCGTGGCGACCGTGATGTGGCCTGTTACCATGGCAACGCACTGTCCCAATTCCACCATCAAGGGCAGGGTGTGAGGTATTAGTGTGGGAGTGAGCACATTCACAGACACACACACACACACACACACACACATGCATACAGTCCTATAGTCCCCTATTCACTCCCCTAGTCTCTCTACATCTACCTGTATAAACAATAGTCATGTCCTTGAGGTTGGGCCGTACAGTACATTTGCTTTGAGCAAGCAAAATCTTGAATACACAGAGATGGAGAATCTCATGACTGTGCATTAAAATGTTCTTATATAATATATAATGTTGTCACATTTCTGAGATGAAAAAAGTGAAGTACAAATATCTCTTCCAGTAAGTATAAGATCATGTGTGTTGGTACTGGTACACGATATGATAAGTAGATGTAGAGCAGTACTTCCTTTAGAGGGCAGAGTATGTGAGTTCAGTTCAACATCTTGCACAGACCCTGTCTGCTCCCGCGCTCTCTCTCGCTCTCTCTCTCGCTCTCACACTCTCTCGCTCTGTGCACCCATAGCAGCAACTAGCCATATACGAAGGCTTCCTTCCTGTTCCTAATCTGACAATTGAAACACCACGCTACCATCACTGCTATTAGCATCTTATTCAAACACGCCAAAGCATCCCCAGATTTCAGCACTATGTATGGATGTCCTCCAGAATATCTGTTGTTGGCTAAACCCTCTCGGAACACTGTGAAATATGCAACATTGCGGCATGCATGCAGATATTCACGCTCATGCATATATTGTGTCTGACAGATCTTGTGAATGTGATCGTGAACATGACAATACCCGTGCCCCAGTTAGGGTTCTCATGGCAGAGAGATATGTACAATTAAGTATGGGTTTGAATAATTGAACACCTTGCAACATGATGAAAAGCCTCTGTAAATAGGTCTGGGGCGATGATAATACAGGGTAAACCGTTTGCTTGTTTGCATTTCTTGACACGTCTAAAGACGAGTATCGATTTATTCTGAATGTTTTTATATCAATGTGACTGGGAGTGGCAGCTTTAACGTTTTTCGTTTCATACAATGTGCCATGTTAGAGAGAAGTGGAAAATGCGATCCAAATTTGTGTATTTTATGCAATTTTGGATAAGAAATGTTGACCGGGACTGATACATTCTGTTATTGCTGCAGTGGAGGGAGTTTAAAAAAGCAAAAGTGTTAAAGCTTATTCAGGCGACGTCCAGCTGTACAGAGTTGTAGCTCGTACTGTTAAGTAACCGTAGAACATTGTTCAGTCAGAGCTGGGGAACGAGGATGGCGTCTTAAGTTTGGCCCTTATATGGCATGTTGGTGATATTACTCCATCAGCTCTCTCTCGCTCTCTCTCTCTCTCTCTCTCTCTCTCTCTCTCTCTCTCTCTCTCTCTCTCTCTCTCTCTCTCTCTCTCTCTCTCACACTCTCTGTCTGTCTGTCTATCTCTTCCTTTGTCGCTCTTTCTCTCCCTTTCTCTCTCCTTCCAACTCTCTCCCTCTCTCTCCCGCTCTCTCTCTCTCTCTCCCTCTCTTTCACCCTCTCGCTCTCCCTCTCTCTCCCTCTCCAACTCTTTCTCAACCCCCGCTCTCTCTCCCTCTCTCTCTTTTATTCTCTCTCCCTCTCCCTTTCCCTCTCTCTATATGCATCCCTCTCCCTCCCTTTATCTCCCTCTCACATCCTTTCTTTTCATTACTGAAACCAAGTCTCTTCAAAAATGCCTTTCATATTGTCTTAATCCTCTTACCTCTTTTCTCCCCCTTATTGAATATGTTTGTCTTAAAGAGAGGGTATTATAGAATGGGTATTGCCTAGTTTGTGCCTGGATGTTTAGCGTCCTGGGCTATTGTTGACACACAGCCACGGTCATTTGTCGTCTTTGGGTAACAGGATCACGAGAACAAGACGCAAAAGTCTCTGTAATCAGCACAGGAAATGTAAGCCAGTGTGTAAACGCCGCGTCTTTCCTCCGTTCTAATCTTCATCATAATGTAACAACCAGCCATAAGCACACACATGCACACACACAGGCTCATTCTGATATGGTTGCCTAGCAGCGTGTTTCACTGGCTCAAAATGTGGTGTTGGTATCTAGGAGAAAGGCGAACTACAGACACTTTGTGTGTTATGGAGCCTTTGTGGCTGTTAGGATCCTGTTATTGCAGTATGCTAGATGACAGTGTATTGTAGTCGTGACCTTCTCTTCTCCTACTTCACTCTTCTTTTCACAGGGCTATTTGTTAGTGGTTGGTGTGGGAGGTCATAACTGCAGAAATAAGTGTTTTAATCATTTCCTAGTAGAAAGTAAA
>JAXIVH010000030.1:5366841-5517586 GCA_036785325.1 Urophycis tenuis
TGTCCGTTCCTGATTCCTGCAAAGATGAGGAAACACATCCCGTCGTTTGTGACATTTTTCCCTCACCTAAATCAACCGTTACACCGTTGCCATTTGTGTTCGCCGGGGTCAAAGAGTTCTGTACGTTCCCATTCGATATCGCCATTCCCAAGGAAGAAATTGCAGTGCCATTAATACTAGTGCCGTTCATGGTGCTATGGTAGCTGCTGCTCAGCCTAGCCGTCACATTACCATTGCTGCTGCAAATGCTATTATTTGATACCACGGCCGCATTTTTAAAAACGTCCAATGCAGGGTAGTTCAAACACTGGCTGTGTTTCTGATTGTGATGCTGGCCGGAGTGTGCCCGTACTCCCTGAGAAGTCTCCCAGACATGCATCCATAAGGCGTTCGCAGGTCCTTTCTGTTCGGGCTGAATCCAAGCTACCCTCGGATCCATTCAACTTCTTGTCGGTAGCCCCTCAGAGTATCTAAAAAAAAAAAGCCTGCCCGTTACAATTACGCGACGTCCAGGACCGGGGAAGGGTTACGATACCTAGGTTACGAAAAGATGAGGACTAAACATGAAACCGTTTAGAGACCATTAATAAAATGATCCTTTACACCGCTAGCTGAAATAAGGCTAGTAAATTCCAACGGGAATCCAATATGGCGTATTCTCTTCAAATCGATGCGCATGTGTACGGAGTAGAATTTTTACATTATCTCCGCGAACACACCCCCGTCCACCGCCACCCACCTTTCATTACTTTAGCTCTCAGCTGGAGAAAATGTTACATGATAAATCATAAATGTGCTATGTGCATATTGTTCCGTTGCCGATTTTTTTATCCGACAAATTGCTTTACTCCTTTCCAAAATTACTTTTATACATATCCCTTAAAAGCAACCTACAACGCGTAGGCCGAAATACAACAGCAGACAGACAAACAGACAGACAGAAATACTTTAATAATCCCAGCGGGAAATTGCTTGCAGTGGGTTGTACCAGCTATGCTTAAATTTAAAAGCCTAGTTTTTAACTTAGTTTCTAACTTAGGTCGGGGTTTACGCGCTACATTTTCTAACATTTTAAGGGTTGTAACAGCTGAAATAGTTAAACGTAGGCATAAGTTACAATTTAAATCTTACAACTAGCCCTTTGGTGTAATGTCATCCTTAAAATAGTGGTTTGTCATGGCGCATCGTTTGGAGAGCTTGGAAAACTTGTGGAGAGGAGAATTATGCCGGCTGTTCTACGTCGTCAAGGCGTTCTCCGTGACAGATTAAACATATTGGAAACGAGCCGCTAGACTCTTCGCTGTTACTTAGAATGTTCAAAGACACGAGCTTCTTATACATCCATGTGCATGATGGACTACGGTAATAGTCGCTGCAATTGCGCCTTTCACTGATTGGCCACAGGAAGTGAAAGTCACCCTCTGAACATGTTTCAGTTAGTATGGACTTTATGACAGAGTAGAACCTTGCGTCTCCGTGGTGCAAACAACCGCCGACACAGCTTCAGTATCAAACAAACTACTTTCAAAGTATTGTTTAGTGTGGGTTTTGCACCACAACTTGAGCGAACGTAGGTATTGTGCAACTGGCTGCAGGACCTATAACCCATCCCCAGGGGCGTAGCCTGGACATTATTTCTGGGGGGGGGGGGCAGCTTTTATTTGGGGTGGCACTTGATTGTCAAAAATGTCTATTTTTAAAAATAATGCACCGCGTCACTCAGAGCAGCACTTTCTCGCGGCTTGTCAGGCCATAAAAAATGAATTGAACAAACTTTCTTATGGACACTAATAATGTCTTAATGATAATCTTGGATAATATTGGAATGGGTGCTTGGATGTTGTGCGATGTGTCATGATTATGTGAGGAGGTTCGGGACCTTAACATGACACAGGGATGTTTTTAGTGCAAGTGACAGTAGTGTAAGTGACAAATGAAAATATAAGACTTAAAAATAAAATTATTAAGTCAAAATAAGATACAAATAATAATGCATATGGTGCAACAGGAAATATGGTTTATACGTTGATGTACTCAGACGAGCGAGATAAACACACACAACTCAATTGTGTTCAGAAATGGCCTTATGACGTTGATGATGCTCAGTACTGAAGCTTTTGAGTCTTCATCAAAGGCTGTTGCCATGGCGACATGTAATTCGCCATAAAACAGTAAGTTGTTTCAGGGGTTAAGGATGCTTGAAACCTCACAAAACTTGGCACACATTATTAGGAAGGGTTAAGGTTTATATCTGGCAAGGGTCTTGGGCTTGGGCGTGGCAAGATGGCTCGATAGCACCCCCACAAGCCTTCAATGGATGAGCCCTTGATATATTGAAACATGAAATATGATTAGTCGGTGTTCTCTAGCGCCAGATAGTGGGCACAGGAAGTGACATGAAATTCCTTCATGGAGAGTACAAAATACATTACATTTCAGACCTATGTAACGGCTGAAGTGCCCTTGAGCAAGGCACCCAACCCCTCACTGCTCCCCGAGCGCCGCTGTTGGCAGCTCACTGCCTCGGGATTAGTGTGTGTTTCACCTCACTGTGTGCCTCACCATCACTGTGTGCTGAGTGTATTCCACTAATTCACGATTGGGTTAAATGCAGAGACCAAATTTCCCTCACGGGATCAAAAGAGTAATTCTTCTTCTTCTTCTATGTCGATCACTCAGCGTCCAGCTAATAGGCCGTGGCTGCAGCACGCACAGACATTCCCAGAGGTGGGAGGGACCGCTCAACGCTGCTTGCAGCTTTAATCTCAATTTAAGTTCCTAACTGCGTCATTTTATTGTCAGTCAGTCAGTCATTTTCTATACCGCTTATCCTCTAGAGGGTCGCGGGGGGGCTGGATCCAATCCCAGCTACAACGGGCGAGAGGCGGGGTACACCCTGGACAGGTCGCCAGCCAATCACAGGGCTAACATATAGAGACAAACAACCATTCACACTTACATACACACCTATGGTCAATTTAGAGACACCAATTAACCTAATCCCCAACCTGCATGTTTTTGGTCTGTGGGAGGAAGCTGGAGTACCCGGAGAGAACCCACGCAAGCGCGGGGAGAACATGCAAACTCCACACAGAAAGGTTAGGCGACAGTGCTAACCACTGCACCACCGTGCCGCCGTCATTATTGCTTTAGTTTAAAATTATCAGGGGTTGCATAGCCCTGCATTCTTGCATGCTGCAATCGTTTCATTCGTGTTTCACAGCAGTGGTTGACCACTTAGTTAACCAGCACAGTATGGTGTTTTTCCAACCGTGGTGCACCTCGACACGGTTCGACTTGGTGCGGCAGCCCAGCGCAGCTGGGATTTGCATTTCCATTACAACCAGGTTAGTTGCTAGAAAGCGTGTCTTCAACTGATGACGCGCTTGTCTTGAGTCGATGACACAACAACACAAACTTTTATTTTTGACCCCTTTATTTTGTGTTAGTTTGCCGTAAAATCGAATTGTTTCGTTTGACATTTAATATAATTGGGTTGTTTCAGATGATGGTGACACAGTGATATCTGCTAGGATGAATTCAGTATGAGGTTCATTATCCCAAGTCATTGAGAGGCGATTTATTTCATTAGTCCTGTTTACACATCAGACATTGTTTCACACACTCCTCTTTAGATCGACTCTTTCAAAATAAAACGATTTTATCAAACTAACAGCACCACTGTGCGCTTCTGTTAAACATTCATTATGATTTTTAAGTAGGCTTATATCGTTATAGGAACAAACTAATTATAAAGTATCAAGCCGTTGAGAACTCGAGGTGTCTAATACACAAGAATGTAGTTTATTGTATTTTAAGTATTAGTATATTCCTAGAATTTGAGAGGTGAGTTGTCGCTCCGAAAAGCAACCAGGGCTGACATCACACTTTTACCTTGGGGATGGTCCATCTCGGGTACGCCTCGGTGCGTTTAAAAAGTGGCAGTGGAAACGCAAATCAACACAGCACGATCAAAATTGCTAATGGAAAAAACGCCATTAAGCTTGACTGAGGCCCCGTTTACACAAAGGGAAGACGCAGATATTTCCCTGCAGTTTGGCCTCTCATTTACACAAAGCCCAGTTTTTAATAACAGAAAACGATTATTTCTAAAAACTCTGGCCAAAGTGGAGATTTCTGAAAATGCTGGCCATGTGTTGCTGTGTCAACTGAGAGAAAGAGGGTTTTAGGTTCTCAAATGTCACATTATGCGCCAGAAAATGCTTAACGTCATGTGAGTGCCCCATGTTTACAGTTTGTTTGGCTATTTATGCGGGTTGATGTAAATGACAACTTTTTTGAAAACGATGTTGTGTGCACGATGTTATTATTGAAAGCAGAGGGGGGGAAATATTTGTTTCTCTAAATATCTATGTGTAAATGTGGCCTGAACGTACACACGCACACACTTAAAAAAAACAAAGCCAGGTGCTAGTGAAACAGAACCAGATATGATTGGAGGCTTCATATTGAGGAAAATATACGCCAACATATCTCAGGTACCAAACAAAGGCTCATATTTTTGCCGTGGACCAGGCGAGTAGCCACATAAGGGTCAATGTGGGCCAGTGCCACTATGATTGACAGCTGGCCCACCCTGTCAGAAGTGCCCGGCATTAACTTGAAATTCAAGGCATGAAAAAATAGCTCCGCTATTAACAAACTTCGTTGGCGTAATTTTTTAAGAAACCAAGATTAGATTTTACCAATACAGAAAGGACCAATGCCAACAACGATGACTTTGTCTCGTGGCCTTCCACCACGTCCACCTCCACAACCCACCTTCAGTCCTTGTCGTTCAGCTCTCTCCATGCATCAATTGCCTACAACCTTGGCGTACGTGTTTTTGGTTATATTTAGCCCAGGCTACTTTATATGGTTCTCTTCTCCATGGTCTTTACTATCTATTTGACAAGTCTTTATGTTCGATTTTAAAATCACATGCATGCATGCATGTTGTGCCTTAAATCCCCCCGAGGATGAATATACGGTGGCGCATTGCATTCACATCACAAAAAAAAAAAAATCAGGTTATCTCATAATTATGAGATCTTATGCCATAATTATGGGATCTTCATGTCATAATTATGAGAACAAATCTTGTTATAACAAGATACGGAATTTGAGATTTGAGAACAAATCTCGTTATTACAAGATACTTGATATTAAAAGAACTGGCTAACAGTGGCGGCTGGTGAAGAATATTCTAGGTGGGGCTCTGCCATATTCAGTCAATTTCAGTAACCATCCCAATACATTGAACACAAACTACAGGAAACGAGTGCTCCGTGAAATAGTCAATAATTATTGAATGCCAATTTTAAAAAGTTGAGGCATTCTAACACAAAACATAAACAACATATTGCACAAACACAAGCTTTCAATTTTCTCATTTGAAATGGAATTTGTAGTCACATTGGGCTCTACAGTAAACATTTTATATACTTAACAATCAAGAAAATAATCAGCAGATTAATAGGTAGTGAAAATTAAGGACTAAAAAATACTAAGGTCAACTATATACAACTGTATACAACTATATACAGACTCGCCCTGACCTGAGCATTCGCTCGCTTGGGGCGATAAAGTAATCGCCGATATAGGCTTGCATTTGAGGACGCTGATTGGCCAAATTTTATGTCATGCTTTCACATCTTAAATTAGTAATTGGCTAAAAAGTTACACAGACCCGCCTTCTTGGGGCGATTTCTCCATCGCCCCAGAGCTGTTGAAGCATGGGACACGGGACATGTAAAGCTTGCACAGATGATTTTCTATCATATTTTACACTGGGTACAGTCATATTTGAAACACACAAATATCAACAATTTGTATAATTAATTATTATTAGTTCTATGTATTTATTTATTTATATATTTATTGTGGGTCAAGGGGGGCGGTGCCCTATCGCCCTCTATGGGCCAGCCGCCACTGCTGGCTAATTGTTAGCCTGGCTGACGCGTCCACATCTCGATGAGATGGTGGTCTGGGAACTAGGTGTGCATTTTCTCGTATTTGAGGCGTGGTTTACGAATGCCTAGAGCCGTTTATTGGGCGCTACGAATGTCTATCAAATGGCGTCTGGTTCTTCACATGCTGCTTTGCGCGCGATTCATAGCCAATTGCTACTAAAAATTAGCTACTAAAATTAAATTAATTGCTACAAAAGCTACTTAATACACTTTCTAAAGCTGCATCGAACGGTAACGTTGTGTTCGCTGCCATGTTGGATTAACACGCTACAAGCTTCGGTGTCGTGCATAGACGTCGTCATCGTATTGCTGCCCCCCCCGTTCTGTGATTGGTTCCCTAACTCAGGGGAAAATAAGGGCGGTGGTTTCCAGACTGTCTTTGCAGTGAGAATGAAATCGCGCGCAAAGCAGCATGGGAATTCCCAGGCTAGGCTAATTGTACAAATCAGCCAGTTCTTTTAGTTGCTTCGGTCAGACTGTCAGACTGGGCTTTCCTCCTGAACAACCCCAAAAACTTCAGTCCCCTCCGTAGCGTTGACATGCTTAGGCCTATTTGAATACCATCCATCCCAAGACATGATAATATTTCCCAGTGTCTCATGCCAAGTAGGAAATAAAAGCATATACCGTGAGAAACATCAATTTCCAGGCAATTCCGTTGCCATGCAATGAAGCAGAACTGACTGATTTGTACAGTTAGCGGAGATGATATTATGTCATACTTACAAGATATTTATCTCATAATTAAAAGAAAGTATCTCGTAATAATAAGATTTTTTCTTGTAATTAAAAGATCTCATAATTACAAGACAACATGATTTTTTTTGGTGATGTGAATGCAATGTGCCACCGTATGAATAGTATGTGAAGTATAATCTATTTATCAATGTAGCAGTGTATCAATGTGTCAATGTCAGCAATGTATCAATGTGTCATTATTCGTCTGATCTGTGATAAAATCATGTGTTGTTTAATTTTGGGACTATTGCTGTACTGCCTATATCGGAATAATAAAAAAAAGTGTAAAGAATGATTTCCACTTCTTGCGACATGCCTAAGCCTTTCGGTTTCGTTAGGTTAAAGTTCTTGTGCGTAGAATCCAAGCCTGGCGGTGCCCCTGCTATTTATCAATGTAGCCTGTTATTGCTATTAATCGTCTGATCTGTAATAAAATCATGTGTTGTTTAATGTTGGGATAATTGCAGTAGGCATACTGCCTATATCGGAATACAAAAATTTAGAAATAGTGGCACACCCTAATTCGTCCCTAAGTCCCCCCTGTTGAAAAATCCTGGCTACGCCACTGCCTGGACAGCCAGGTGTGGTGGAATAGTAAATAGACTAATATTGCAGCATCATCCAAATATTTACCATATTCAGATGGAATCTGCATGTACACTGCAATATCAACTCCCACATAACTTGCACATTGCATACGGTCTCACTTCATTTAGAAGAAAAGTCCTTAGCTTAAGAATAGCATTGGATTTGAATTAAAATAAAATATACTGCAGTCACCAGCAGACATCAGTAATGCAATGTTCAGGTTCTCTCTGCTACAGGGTTGAGAAATGAGGTAGGGATGAGAGGTTTGGTTTGAAAGAATGAATACAGATCTGCACACTTTAATGACATTTATGTATCTTACCCCATGTTTTATGAAGCAGCAAAATAAATGTATGGTGAGGAGTAACAAACACACACTGATTTCTATCACACACAAAACAATAGGCAAAAATGTATTGTATCAATGTATTTCCATTTAAATACACATATCCTCTAGTGGGAATGGACAATTTTAGGATGGCCAACATGGAATATGTATTAAAGGAATACAAATTTATTGGGGAATCAAGAAAATGTTTCCACTTGCCCATATAGTCAAACAAAATGCACCTTAACATTTTCTTCTGAATCAGCCCAGTGCTTAATTCACCCGGTATTGCAATTGACCAAGATAGCCAAATTTAATGTAAGCAGGCAAGATTGACTATTGATAGTTTAACTTACTCAAACTCAGTCAATTTGAGGGCTGGACTCAAAAACTATATTATAACACTATTATAAAACTATTGCCCAAAAAGTCTTGAGTATTTATTTAAACTCAGGAGGACATATCCCAGTAACACTACTACAAATGAAATCAATATTCATGTTTATTATCTCTTTTTGCCCACAGCACCACTCATCTTGTTTTCAAATGGCTCCATTTTGAAGGAGTTCCCTACTGAGACTCCGGTCCCTCCACTATCACCATCACCTCATCCACCATTTTATTTCAGTCTCTTTGCTTTTGTTCCACTGAGACTGTGAGGCAACAAATCCTTTTCATTTCAGGCCTGAATTTATGTTTGAGTGCTGTTTTCCATCCCTGGTTAGTTTTTTTCTGTTGTAGCCCACCCCTGACATGTCATGTAGGAATCTCCTGATCAGCTTCCACTCCGACACCAGGTACCCACTCTCACTTCTACAGGGATGACAAATGGCTGTTCGGTAGAAAAAAATGTAGAGGGGGATGGTGGGAGGAAGTGCAGTGGTTAGACTTTACTGACCAGAATTACATTTACATTTAGCATTTACATTAAGATTTCACTCTCTTTTCAAGTGTTACAGTGTGCACAAACAATCTAGTCAATCACACACAGAGATGTATGCAGATGTGATCTTAAATATGCAGAGAGGTTTTATGGTTATTGCAGCACTGCATGCTTTATAAATCCACTAAAAGGTAAAGGGGCATTTAGCAGACACTTCTGTCCAAAGCGACTTACAATCAGTACATTTGTGGGGTTTGACATGTGGACAGTTCACAGGGAACAAGGAGATCGAACCGCCGACACTACGGTTGGACGATCCGCCCCACTACTGACCACCCTTTGCCATCTTTACTGTGAGGCAGTTAATGGAGCCCTGTCCTATAGCAACTAGTTGGTAACTACTATTTATCTGTTCTATGCTGAGGAATTGTTTATAATTTGGACAATTATTGTGGACACCATCCCTTCAGTAATGGCCATCAGTAATGGAGAGATCTGGCAAGAGTTTCAATTACCTTTTTGTTTAGAACACAAAGGGTATCAGGGCCTTCCTAGACTTAGGATAGTCTTCAAATTTATTGAGGTACCACCTAAGAGAGAAAGAGTTGTTTTTGAGAAATTAGTTTTTCTTAAATACAATTAATATTTTTAAAAAGTGCGCACACACACACACACACACACACACACACACACACACACACACACACACACACACACACACACACACACACACACACACACACACACACACACACACACACACACACACACACACACACACATAATTTGTTCCAAAAGGCTGTTCGAGTTGTGAATTTTTACCATAAGAATTAATGTAAAATGGATTAATCTGTTCCAGAGTCCCAGATAATTGCGTACTTATAGACCTTCACACATAGTATTTCATGTATAAAATCTTACATTTCACCTGGATAAACAGTAATAAAATAACGATAACATCTTTAGCACTTATTTATTCTATAAGGCGAAGCAACATCAGACACGCGCATGCCGTTTTCATGCTTCCTGATTTCCTTCTTCAACTCCTCAATTCCGCTTTTCCTGACCACCAGCACTACTTTTTTAGATTAGATTAAACTTTATTGTCATTGCGCAGAGTACAAGTACAAAGACAACAAAATGTAGTTGCTGTTCTAACCTTCTAACTAACGGTCTAACTTCTTCTTTAAAGGCATGATGGAGGGCTTAGTTATACAGTACATGTCTGTTCAAATGGAAAAAAGAGAATAGCAAATAATGATGCACAGAACAAAGACCGTTGGAGCGCGAGTCTCCTCCAGACAGATTCCACAGCGTACTGATGCTCAACTCACCATCCCCTCGTGTTATGGGACAGAAGTCGGTCAAATTTTTTGTTTGAGAAGCGAATTGTCCGACTTCAGAAGTGTTCGAGTACTGAGGTTTCACTGTGTGTGTGTGTGTGTGTGTGTGTATATGTATCAAAACAATTTCACTCAGTGTTTTATGGGTTTATCTCACCTGTGGTGGGCTACAGCTCTATTAGCGAGGACAACCAGGGTAAAGATGGAAAAGGATGTACTGTGAACTGAGTGACCAGCCAGAGCAAAACCTGCCCACTCAGTTATCTCGCCTAAGAAGTTTGCTCCGGAGACATACTCGAACACGCCACCTATGGATGAGGATATAAGAATATAGGGGCTGGTGATCGGGCCAAACTGATCGGTTCTCTACACCAGATTTTCCTGTTAAGCACAATTGGTCACTTCCAAAGGAGTGGATATTTTTCAATCTTTCCATTCAGTTAGTATGCAGCAGTGTGAAATGCAAAAACGGATTCATCATTCAAGCACAATATTTTAACTCTTTTCTTGTCATATTATTCCTGTTTGGGCTGTGTGAATTAATGTGCATTTGGTGACCAGCCGGTCAACTTAAAAACAAATTGTGGACATTATTGCTGTCATTATATTTTGTCACAGAATTAATGCTTGTCCTTCAATTAACATAATTAAAAACAAAAACAATAACAAATCATAGTCATAGTCAACAGTCATAGTTTGATGATGAGGTAACGTTGATACGTGATGATATTACTGTGCCGACGTCGAAGTGCTCCCAGGAGTTATTTCGCTATACATTATAGTTATCCTTTTTTATCCGCTTAGAAAATTGCCATGTTTCATTTTGTGTACTTGGGTCGTGTAACTACTTATGTAACCAAATTTAAATAGGAAAAACGTGGAAGTGCTTGGTTGCTTCTAACTTCACCCCCGTTTGGATCCTAAGGAATATACTGGGCCAAGCTACATGCTATCGAAGTAGCGCTGCACGCCAGAGCGATCGAGTGCATGCACGAAAGTGAGAGAGGTATGTATCAACTCATGTAAGATCAGGGAAGAACGCAGTTCAGTATGGACAAACGGTGGCGTTTTGCTTTAAGGGAATTTGTGATAAAACTGTACAATTATAGCCAGAAACACAGCAATCAGCATGTTATCTGAACCTAGAGGGCAAAAACTCCGGTGTGCCCTGTGTTCATCCAGGGGGTTCCTGTCGACACTGTTGAGTATAAGTACCTAGGGGTGTACTTCAACAACAAGTTGGACTGGACCAGGAACACAGAGGCTATCTACAAGAAGGGCCAAAGCCGACTCTTTTTCTTGAGGAGGCTAAGGTCCTTCAACATCTGCAGGACAATGTTGAGGATGTTCTATGAGTCTGTTGTTGCCAGTGCGATCTTCTTTGCTGTCACATGCTGGGGCAGTGGGATGAAGGTCGCGGACACCAACAGACTTAATAGACTCATCAAGAGGGCTGGTGATGTAGTGGGGGAGGAGCTGGACACTAACGACTGTGGCAGATAGGAGGATGCTGTCCATGCTACGGTCTATCTTGGAAAAGTCCTCTCACCCACTCTTTTCCACACCAGAGGAGGAGTACCTTCAACAGAAGACTCCTCTCACCGAGATGCACCACAGAGCGACACAGGAAATCATTCCTGCCTGTGGCCATCAAACTATACAACACCTCCCTCTGACAGCCATTCCCTCCCTTTATGTGGTCACTATCACCTTGTGGTCACCTCATAACTGGTCACCCATTAACTCCGATTACCGTATACAGGGGCGGTTTCTCGTATGTGCGACATGTGCGGTTGCACAGGGCGGCATCTTTGGGGGGGCGGCATCGGAGGCTCGCCAATTTTTTTTTTTTTTTTTGGACGAGCGCCTATGCTGCCCAGACATCATGCCAGTGCATGATTTGATTGATAACATGGGCACCGATAGGTTTTCTAATGCCCATCTCATTGTGGGGAGTGTGTGCGCCCTCCGTTTGGTGCAGGTCCGCCCTACCGCTGTGCTGGTCTCACACACACAACCTGAAGGGGAAGGGGAAGGGGGAGGGGGAGGGGGAGGGGGGCGCGCGATTCAGGCCTTCTCCCTTGCTGCAGCGGGCATCTAATGGCATCTAATAATGCAACAGGCTACCATAAGTTAATCACGCCATGCTATTTCTTTGTGTATACTATTTTCTTCTATAGTGTATGCCTAGACGTATGCATATTTTGTATATTGTTACATATGTTTATATAAGATATTTATATTTCTATATGGTACTGTTCAGCACTGTTCTTCAATTCCGCACTGCCTTTTCTTTTCCCAGAGTATTGTAACAAATGCACTTTCCCTGAGGGATCAATAAATTTCTGTCTGTCTTCTCCCTTCTCAATTTGACCAGCCTAGATGTCTCACCTCTGGGGATCTTGTAACCTGTCTCTCCTGGCTTTCTTAAATTCCGTAGGATGTGGTCAGAGTGAACATTCACCAGCCAGCCCACCAACCACAGAGCAGATCCTGAAAAACAAAAAACGGATGAGTAAAGTTGAGGATAGGTTAGCAACTGGACTTATCATTCAGCATTCATTTGACACAAGCTCCTCAAACTAATAACATCAACGTTGTGTATTGTTTACAATCTTAAAAGATGAAGTGCATATGTATGTATTTGTCATAAGTACATTCTTGTTACATATTTTAGAATTTTATATTTTGTACTGTTCTTATTCTTATCTTTTATCAATTATCCTTCGCATGTGACGCAGCCAAGCAACTGCCACCTTTTACCTACCTATGATAAAGCAGGGGTGTGTAACCCAGCCAACGGGATATTCGGCATAGTGGCTCAAATATCTTATCTGCATATAGCCATTTAAGATGCAGAATACAAAGGCTAGGGCGAACGAGACCACAGGTGTAGGTTTACCTCCTCTAATTAAAAAGGGATAAACAAGGGACCTAGAATGGAGAGTAGAAGATGTTATACAACAGCAGTATATTAAGAAATACAATATAACATACAATATAATGAAGCAACGGTCTTGTTAGGCGTTTCTGCGATATTGCGTTAGTCGTGTATTTTGTTTGTAAAACCTGTTAAAAAAAAAAAAGTCCAAATACCTTACCCAATTCAATACAGTATCACAGAAAACAAAAGCAGAGATTTAAAATATATCAAAATCCGACCCGTACTATCTAGCTTGCGACCTCCACAACCCCCCTGGAGTGCCCTATTCGTCTTGAATTTGTTTGATTTTTTTTATGAAGTCAAAGGCAAGTCGATACAAATAGGAAGGCCCAAGCTGTCCGCAGCAGTGCAAAATTGGTGAGCTAATTGCCATTAAATACAGCCAAGACTATTTTTTGAATCTGCAAGAGTTCTAAGAAGTATTAGGCTACCCACCTTTGAACATAGTGACAAAAATACATTGCTATCAACAATCCATTCGGTAGCTGTGAAGTTTTTGAAGAAGGCGTCCACAAAACTAGGCAAAGAGGCACCAGGAATGCAGGTAACTCTTGAACAAACCAGGCAAATTTGACGTTGACTGGAAATCCATATTTACTCGAGGCATATCGACCATAGGGCACGTTTTCAAAGAGCAATGTAAAGAAGGTGCATGCAGCCATGACTATAAAGAGGTATCCAATACAGTCTAAATAATACTTCTCCTCGAGCTCAGAGGAGAAAAACATTGCTAGCAATCTGTCCATCATAGACACGATCAATATTTAGATTAAGTAAATATAAACATTAAAGCACTGTTACGTATATGCAACACCACTGCTCTGCATTTTGGTTGGTTACGTCTTACAATTACCCAATATGCGAGTCGTCATCCGCAACCAATCATCGGCGGGGCTTGAGCAACTCGGTCGTGATAACTAGAGTACTATAGAGAGATATAGTACTCTATAGTACTCTAGTGATAACTACAGTCTAGTGATAACACCTAAAGAGTTGACAACTCTTTCAATGTTTACGAATGTAAAACTATTGGAAGCTATTTTATTTAAGTTACTGTTTAGAGAATGCAGGGTGATTTGAAAATATGCCTGGGGCTTTTATTGTGAAGGAGAGTAAGGGAAGGAGTGGAACTAACTAAGAGGTGTTACCTTTGAAGAAAGTGTGTTAAAATGGAATAATAAAAGTTGGCCGTTCTGGGGCCAGACCGTGTTGTTATTTTTGCAATAATTGTCAGTATAGGCGATATTCATAACGCTCGGTTATACTATTAATGCAAAGGGACTTATTAATTGTTTTGATTCAGACATTTTAATTAAACGAACATACAATGGACCGGAAAACAAGAGCATATATTTATTTTACGGATAGCTTAAATAACTGTACTTCAGGCATATTTTGTGGCCACCCATACGGTCCTGACTTAGCCTACATGACTGCGCCAACAGAGTGCGCGTCAGAGGTAGCACGTTTCCCATGCCACAACACAAGTTACGCGCATATTCAAGCTACGTAGCCTTTTACCTCTTAACGTGTTGCAGGCGATTCTCCAGAGTTGTCTGCTATTCCAACATGGGGAAAAGAAGCAGACAGAGACAAAAACAGTCTTCGGGACGAGACAACAGAGACAATGCTGTAGGTTAAATGTTTTGCAATTTGCTGTTTTGCTAACTTCCTGACGTTCGCGGTTCGCAATTTCTTTCACGATGCCTAAGTAATTGAAAGATTGCTTCCAATGTCAATTTATATTTAAATATGTTAGCATATTTCCTGCAACAGTTTGAAAAAACGTTGGAATTTGGGTGTTAATATTTCTCTACGTTTATGTTATGTTCCCAGGGCCCCATGTTCCCCAGGATTATGAGGCACATAATGACACAGGGTCCCATGTTCACCAGTTCTACATAATATGTTCTCTCTCTCGCAGGAGCCTATCTTCCCGGGGTCATATGTTCCCAAGCTCTGTATAGCACTTAATGAGATCCTGAAAAAGATGGTCTCTAGCTCCGAATTGGCTTTTTATGCAATGGGATATTATGGGAACTTGTCATGGGGGGTTTCTGTTCCCCAGCACTGCTGTATCATGGCCCTCAATATAAAAGGCCTGTACCTGAAGGAACTTATGAAATGGTTGGAGTCATGGAATCACTACGGTCATAGCCTAATGCATCCTTGGATGAAAACTAGCCTAGGTTACATGCTTTTTAATCTAGCTCTTTTTAAACTTTGTTTATGCTATCAAGCTCTTATCAGCATTTTTCCTTGGTTGAGAACATCTTTTTTATATGTTTAGCCTGATCTGACATCTCACTGCAGAAATGCCCAAAAGTCAATGCAGGGATATTTTTATGATGGAACAGTGGCATTTTAAGAGTCCTTCAAAATCAAATTGAAAATAATACCTTTGGTTAATGTGTGTAAATGTAATATTGAACTGCCAAGTGGACACATCAGATACACGCATGCAGATCTGGCTTGCGCTGATATGTTAATATATCATCTATATGTTCCAGAGCTGGGGAGCCGGCTATGCTGATATTGTGAAGGAGAACAAACTCTTTGAAGACTACTATCAGGAGCTTGGTTTAGTGCCGGAAGGGGAGTTTGAACAATTTATGGATGCCATGAGAGAACCACTGCCTGCAACCATTCGCATCACTGGATACAAGAGGTGAATGGTTAAGTTGGCCAATTTCCTATATCTCCATCATTTATGGAGCGAGGGCAAAGAAATGTTTGATTCTGTCAGTGAAAAGTGAGGATAAGATAAAACACACGCCATTAGGTATTCAAATTAGCAGTGATGGGCAAGCTTTAGCAGTGTAGGGTGACCTTACTTTTAAATTAATCTTCACTACACTACTCCCCCAGAGAAGTACACCATGGTGAGCTATAGTAACATGGCAAAAGCAGTTTTCTGCATTGAAGCAATTTTGTATTTTATTTTTTTAACATTCAACCAACTTAATTGTTAGTTAATGCTATCTCAGTGATCAATTACTCAGTGCCAATTTGTCTACAAAAAGTCATAGGATTGGTAAATGATGTCACCGTCATTTGGAAGTTTTCTGTCGGCTACACATACAGGTCTGTGTATGGCAGTGGTGTCACTTAAGCTGGAGTTATAGCTGCTGTTGTGTGTCGTTGAAGTGCATTGACTCATGGCCATGGCATTTATTGTTGTCGTTTGACCCTAATGTATGCGCGGTGTATGCGCAGTTCAGACCTTGTGGACCATCAAAATTTCAGAGGGCCATGATGAATTTGTTTTTGGTTTGCGCATGTCGACTATGAATTGGGTTTGACTGATCCTGAGCAGAAACGCTCCTCTGCCCTAGAACTTCAGAAATACTTGGGGAAAATTTAACTTGTATGGACTCTACCACACTACTTGATCAATGAAATACCTTAGCTACCAAAGCTAATTTATTCAGATAGCAGTCACGTGACCATTACACAACTGTGAAATTTAAATAAATTAGTAAAGCTACTACTTGTAGAGACTCGACTTGCAATGCAAGTATTGTCTTACACTGCACATTGGTGTTCTGCCTGCTAGGTGGTAGTTCTCAAGACAAGAATCTTGTAATTGCTGTTCTTGGTCCATGCCATTCCATGTTCTTCAAATGTTGATGTTGGATTATTGCTTTGGGCAATCACAACTGTACTGTGTATTTTGAAGTAACCATTTACTCTCCAACTGCAGCCATGCCAAAGAGATCCTTCATTGTCTCAAGGAGAAGTACTTCAAGGACATTCAGGAAGTGGAGATTGATGGTGTGAAGCTGGAGGCTCCCACGCCTCTCAGCTGGTAAAAGTCTTGTTTGGTTCAACCATTGAAAACATGTTCTGAGATGTTAGCCGTGGTGTGGTTCACTGAGGATAGTTTATTGTGACAAGGTACCCAGACGAGCTGGCATGGCAAACCAACATGAGCAGGAAGATAATAAGAAAGTCTCCACTGCTGGAGAAGTTCCACCAGTTCCTGGTCAGCGAGACAGAGTCGGTGGGTTCACCAACAGAACATTCCCAATAACCAGAATGAGTTGCCTATCATTTAATATCCATTTACTGTATATTATGACTATGAAACAACCTTATTTGAATTCTATAACGACATATTATTTTATTTCCAGGGTAACATCAGTCGTCAAGAAGCGGTCAGCATGATTCCTCCTCTCCTGATGAAGATCGAACCACACCACAAGGTCACTAAAAATAGAATTTTTTTTTTTAGATTTTGTTCAGAATTTTTTTTAATCCGGAGGTTCAGCTCCGGACACCTAATTACAACCAGTGACACCTAATTACAACCAGTATAATCTCTCACACCTTGTCTAGTGCACTTACGTTCTAACCTCTGTCTCCTTTGCAGATCCTGGACATGTGTGCTGCCCCAGGCTCCAAGACCGCCCAGCTGATCGAGATGCTACACGCTGACATGGAAGTGCCTTTTCCAGGTCTGTCCCAGATTAAGTTGAACCCACTCCTCTGCTGCACCTCTGTTAAGCACTATTAAGATTACACTACTTATTTAGACATTGAACTGACATACATTATTTTAAAGGGATATACCAAGTTATCAGTAACTTGCCATTTTCTTGCTTACCCAGATTCTGACTAGTTGCTTAATTCCAAATTCATCACTGTGCATCCAGAAGTTGAGTTTGCTGCATTTGCATTTGTGTTCAATTAACTCCTTCCATTGACTTGCTGAGTTAGAGTAGCCTAGCTCCTTTTCATTCAAGAAAAATACACTTTTAATTACTTCCAATACAGAAGTCACTCATTAGAAATGTTTGCCAGTAACAACACAAAAACATCTTAGTTCCTCTACAAACACACTCTGATAATTTGGCACTGTTTTTCCGATACTGTGATTATTAGGCTACCTGTATTGAGCCGCTAACGGGTTACCCTCTATGTACAGTAGGTACACAGCCCGAAGCATGGTTTCAAGTTTATTGTCGCATACCAGACAACAACGTACATCGTTACCAGGAGTGAAACTAACAGTGTGGAGGCTATCCTATAAACCTTGGTATGGATGGCAAGTGTTCTTAACGCGTAGCAAATAATCCATGGTCCAGGCATCGGTTGTCTTTGGGTGGTGTTCCTGTTTATTAAAAAAGTAGAAAATTCCTGATATATAATTAGGTACTTCACCCGTGGTGGTAGTAAAGTGCTGTTGTGCTTATGAATTATTGCTGTGGCATGCTGTCAGTGGAGTGGGTGATCACGGCTACGGTAAGAACCGTGTTTCCCCGCCATCCACACCTTTGCCTAATTCGACTCGCACACCTGTAAATAAACCCAATTCCCTGTGACGTACCACACCCAGTGCAATACTCCCCCAAGTGGCTAAAATAAGTAATTGCTAATTAACCTAACTAAATGGTGTATATAAATGGCTCCTACAAACAAAGAATTACTATTCCCATTGGAAACTTTGGAACAAATCTATTATCAGATTCTATTGCCTCCACCCTTAGATTTTCATCGATGTCAAAAATTGAACCATATTTTGATCATTTTGATCTGCTAATTTTCTTGCTGAGATAGTGAGCTTACAACATGACCCATGCTCATGGTTCAAAGGTCAATACATCAGTTAAGGTAGCTGCAGCCAACCTGGTTGTGTATAATGAAAACCAGAAGACCTGGGAAAAAAACTTCAGAAGTATCCCAATTCAAACAACATTAACAAAACTAGCAGCAGTGCTCACAGCCTGGCTGCGTGTTAGGGGCAACTAAGTTGGTGGCGATAAGTGTCCCCAAGTGATTCTGAGAGTGAATCCCATAGTCGTAGCCCAAGGGCAAATGCTGTCTATGTGATTATTAGCATTAGCTTAGCATTTATTTCAAGTGACACTATAGCATAATTGTTGGAGGCAATGACACAAAACTACACAATTCTTTGCCTGTACGTCCCTGTGTAGATTCTCAAGTGGAATTGTGATTGATTTGAATATAGCAAAAAGTGAGCATAAACATAACTCAGCTATTTTCTATGCAATGACTGTTATTTTTAGGTCAGACATGTTCATAGAGCAAGTGGATCATTTCATTTTTGAATTTGTTCTGAATTCTTGTTTTGAATTTTTCACTGTACAGAAAAATACAAACCAGACGGTCATTATGGGTCAAAGAAGCAATGCTCAGCATGCAAAATTAGGTATATATAGCAAGTTTAATATATTTTCAGGGCTGATCGTTTGACTTGACCCTAAATTATCGCACCCCCTGTGGGCGAATTAGCACCCAACTTTTTGCCCAAGCCGGGAGCTATAGAGGCAAACATTTCAGAATAATAATACATAAATCCTACAAAAGTAATGGGTATCGACATGCCCTGTGAATACCAAATAAAACACCAGCACACAAAGTTCAACTGACATATATTATCTTTCAAGCAAAGGCCATTCCAACAATGTATGTCGCACCTTTCTACGACAAAGTAAAAAATCGTTTGAGGATACCAAGACAATCAATTTGTAGGGTAAAATGTCTGTTTGAGAGAGTGGAACCGTACCTGATTAACTTTTGAAATTATCATTTTGGAGGACTTATATTTCATCAATAAAAGTAGCTATCATAATTCTGTTTGGACATCTAGTTGTAGAAAGGTAACATAAGTAAATGAGTTTTTTATTTGGTTAAGGTTTGAAGGTGATTGTAAAGTGTATGTTTGAAAGGAATGTATTCATGTTTGAGTATCCCTTTTGAATGAGTTCAACATTGGTTCAACATCATTGCAACTATGCAAGAGCATGGCTAAAAAACATGCAGTACATGAAGTGTTTTACCTGTTAGGCTATTTACCTTGGGGCCATATTGGTAAGATGGTTGGCGACAGCCTCTAGAAACTTTGGAATCCGTGACACCTTAATTGTTTTTTAGTTCTGCCTTCAATTTCCCCCCTCGGGTAGCATTTAAAATACATTTTGATTTAGTTTTCATGTTATGTTGGTTTCCCCAAATATTCTATTGTACATTCATCACTTTCTTGGGCACATCATTCTTTCTTAAATACAGCTTTATTAACTATTTGTTTGACACAAGTTGTATTTTATATAGTGTCAATGAAGTGAAACTGGTTGATACGATGCTTCGAAATGTTTTTACCACAAAAAATATAAAATGGATCACACTTCACAACCCGCCACAGGCAATTCACCTAACACCACAAACGAAAAACCATGTTGCTTTCGTTGTCCAGCCAATGAGCGCTTGTTACATCTCTGTAGCTTCTGTCCTTTTACTTTAGCTGTGGCACAAAGCTTTAAATTAGGATTGTTAAAGAAAGCATTGTCTTTGTTAAAGTAATGTGGGAAACAACAAAGAAAAGGGATCATTTGAACATCTTTGTGTTGGAAGAGCTGTTACTCATTACAGCTTCAAATGCATTGTTGAATAAACTGTTTTATAAAACGGCTCTTTTAAAAAGTTTAGTAATAGTTTACAAAAATCAACTATCAATGTACTCCTAAGTGTCTCCCCCCCATCAGTTTTATGCTCCGTAAAAACATTCTATAATTTTTCTATGGAGCATAAAACTCCACACACGTGTACACACACACACACAGACACACACACACAATGTTTCAGAAAGTGCTTGTCGTAATCATTTAGATGATCAATTTCTCAAATCCTACACACTGAATTGTCGTAAACGCCAGGAATCTAAGCAAATGAGGTCTGGATCTTCTCAAGTAAGCCACCTGACTTTGGCTTTATCTTGAGTGCTCCCAGTCTGGTCAGTTTTTTTTTTTTTTTTTTCAACTGAGGTGGCATGGGGGAGGATCAAATCGTTCCTCTGTAGTGTGAAGCTGAGGGTAGCTAGCTCCTCAAAAGGTCACAAAGGAACTTGCAAAGTACATAGAAAAGTGTACTCTCCATTTCCTTTATCTGTAGTTGCAAGTTATTAAATAATACACTAAATATGTTAGTTCAACTTAGCCACCTGATAATTATTTGTTTCTAATCTACAAAATGACTTGCACTCGAAAAAGTTAACTTCTCTACTGGTTATGGATAATGATCATCACCAGAAAACAAACCTTTTTTGCCCTCCCTTGAACTTCAATATAAGTGGCTGCCAGATTCATCTATTGAAGAACCAGTGTACTGATCATGATCACTGGTAAGGTCCTTGTTCTGCCCATGTCAAAGGAACACCTTCATAGCTCTGTGTATGTGGGGATCCATTGAGTTCTCTTGACACTGCTGAGTGGACTGCAGATGCCCACTCCAAGTTCTTGTCTGACTTCTCGCAGCCGCCTGCAGTTCTTCAGCGATGAACGCGTCGCTGCACAATGCATGCCTCTGTGATTTACTTTGTTTCTGTGCAGTATCTTGTTTAAGGTGAGGGTTGCCTGTAACAAAGGCTGTTTCCCGCTTGCTTCTGCCCCTTTTACTTGCAGTACATTAAGTTGTCCTCAATAAAGAGACATGGGAATTATATCTGCCACTGCAGGTTAAAATTGTAGTTGTACAATATACAATTCTTAGTAATTGTTGGAAAATTAAGGAATTAATACAACTTGTATTGCTGCTGGGGGTTTCAGTTAACACTTTGTCGCATTCCTCATCCATCCCCTCCTCAGTGTAGACTCTTTCAGTTAAAACTTCAGAAACGTCAGTTTCTGTTGCCCTCTGTCTTTTAAAATAATGTCTAAGACATACTTTGTTTGTTACTAGGTAACTTTTTTTGTGTGTTCACTTTGTTTTTTCGTTTATTTTTGACGAAAAGTGCTCTTTCCACTGACACATAATTTTTTCATTGGTTCAGCACAGTGACCATTGTTGTTATTAGGGATGTCCAATAATATCGGCCAACCGATAATATCGGCCGATATTAGCCTATTTTTGTAATATCGGTTCATATCGTTATCGGTTTTACCACCGATAATGGCACTTTTCCATAAGTTGAAATAGTGTCCTTATTTTTTACCACAATAAAAGTAGATGATGTGTTTATTCCACAACAGGAGATATGGGACCTAAAATTAGTCTGGGCAAAAATAAAAACGCCTGTATATATCGGTATACCATATCGGTTGATATCGGAATCGGAAATTAAGAATTTGGACAATATCGGCTATCGGATATCGGCAAAAAGTCAATATCGGACATCCCTAGTTATCAATCTTTTTATTTTTTGCACACATGCTTTTAAATATAGTGTAGTTTTTTTCAGTTGCATATGCAAATGAAACAATCGTACTGTCAAGTTCTGTGTAAAATAAATATTTGATCAAAGAAGGTTGGACACTTTCTTCACCGGTTTCTTTGATTTCGAGTTACGAGACATACTGATCGAGAGAGAACTTTTTTTTTTTTATTATCGTTAATCCTGATCACTGTATAAACTATGACCAATAGTTTTACAGACTAAATAACTAAACCGTACTAACTAAATCTCACTTGACACTTGGCTACTCTATGTGGTCATAGACTATGACATCATTTTGGAAGTACAGTACAGGTCACGTGTCTTGCTTGTCTTACATTCTTGGAAAGGGAGGGGTGAGGTAATCACTTGTTTGCAATCTTACCGCTAAATACCACTTAATGCTACACACTGTACGTTTAACCCCCTCCTCTGTTGTTCCTTTGCTAACTGTTGACATCAACAAAGCTGAATTAACTTGTATTTATGCTTACGGGCTATGACGCTTTTATGGGCGAACAGGATAATGTAGTTTGGTGAGGAATGTGTTGTAATCCATAAGAATGTCAGGTGCAGTATTGGGAGTATGCCAATTTAATGTTCCCTAATGAATGTGTTTGGAATGTTTTGTTTGCTCACATGGACATCACTAAAATGTTTTAATGTTTTTTCTTTGTCCTCCAGAGGGATTTGTGATCGCCAACGATGTGGACAACAAACGGTGCTACCTTCTGGTGCACCAGGCCAAGCGTCTCAACAGCCCCTGCATTATGGTGGTCAATCACGACGCCTCCTGCATCCCAACACTGCAAGTGGCCACCGACGGCAAGAGAGATGTGCTCTTCTACGACCGAATCCTCTGTGATGTGCCCTGCAGGTCAGCACTGGGAGCCAAGCCTTCTGCTGCTGCTCCACATAGTTTGTTTTTTTCTTTGTTCTAGAGAAAAGGACTCATGTGGTGTGGAACAATTATAAAGGGAGACAGATGGTGATATGGGATGTGGTTCATTTTGTTTGTCTGATTAGATGAGATGATTGGCAGGTAATGTTATTAAAAAGTGAGTATCGGTGCAACACACACACACACACACAGACCTGTGTTGTATTTATATTTATTTATCTTGAAAGTGAGGCTGGCTCTGAAGCCCACTGCCCCTGCCAAATACAACAGGCCAGGAGGAAGGAGAAGCAGGTAGTGAGGGTGAACATTCAGTTTGTGCCTCTGCAGCTATGTTCGAAAGGAATATTGGATGCAAAAGTGCTGGCTGTGTATGGGCCAAGTGATCTGTTTGACTGGTCCGGTCTGTTTTTTCCTCAGTGGAGATGGCACAATGAGGAAGAACATTGACGTGTGGAAGAAGTGGACTACAGCAAACAGTCTTCACCTCCACGGGTGGGTAGAACGCACCTGGCTGGGGAGAATATTCTGTATAGTAGCTCATGCAATGAGCTGTAATGACTCTGAATTGCTTTTGACCTTAAGTCCATTTTGTCTGAGTTCTCTACAGACTGCAGCTGCGTATTGCAGTGCGTGGCGTGGAACAGCTGGCTGTTGGAGGGCGGATGGTTTACTCTACTTGCTCTCTCAACCCGGTAGAGGATGAAGCAGTGATCGCAGCCCTGCTGGAGAAGAGTGAAGGTACAACAATGTGCATACAAAGCAAATACATGCAACATACATCGGAAAGAAAATGTATGGAGCACGCATATATTGGTCTTTCACATCTGGCTTTAACAGTTAAATTCAACTTTAAATATTATATATATTCAAGATTTTTTTTTTTAAGTTAATTTATTTAACTATATTTAAGTGGAGATAATTCCATAAAACTTGACTACACTATCTAGGCCTATGCCTGTAGCATTCAGGAGTTACCTGCACCTATCGATTGGCGATCGTTATCGGCTGATTATATTATTATATAATATTCTATTTTACTATTATATTATAGTCTGTTGAATATGTTTCACAGTTTTCACGTCAATTTATTTATTCACTGAGTTTAAAAAAAGTTCTTGGTGTTATCTCCATGGTTACAACCAAGCCAACTTTGTGATGCGCTTGCTCTGTGCTTTCTTCCGTTATGTATAAGTATTATAATGAGTGATATTGTATATGAAATGGGCAACACACCTTGATGTGTTGCTCATGGAATACAATGGTCTGAGAAGCCTAACCGTCTCCCGGACGTGGACATCAAAGTCAACTGCTGCCCAAGCTGGCCTCCCTCAATGTAGTGTTGCAGTTACCGGCATTACCAGTGTTGGCTGAGCCATCGGTGTGATTTTATTCACACCGTCGTCACCATAATTTTGCCATCAGTTTAGTGCTAGTAGTACTCCTTATTTATTGACTTCAATAAATTTCTAACATTTACACTTCATTCAAACATTTAACGAATTATCACATAGATTTCTATTCTTACTTACTACTATATATTGTTTACTTGAGATTCAACAATTTTTGTTTTATACAATCTCTGCATATTGTCTTCAATTGAGCCCTGCTAGAGTGTTTGAAGTCACCCTCGCTCTAACCCAAGCTATCTTTAACAAAAGCTAAACATTTCCAACAAGATGGAGCCTAACAATGTCAAAATTTTACCTAGAAACACAATGAATAGCTTCAAGTTGTGGTCTTTTTTTTCTTTCACTTGCAATGAAATAATTAATTGATTGGAATCATACTTTTGATAGTGGATACCAGTTTCCCCTATATGCACCTGAAATATGACCACCCCTGCTGAATTCTTTTAAGCTAGGAGAGGGCTCCATTTTATCTCTTTAGAAACTGACATTATTTGGCGCTTTGGACGCTTCATATCCAGGTCAATTCACACACCTGTGAGTAAAGCATATTAACAAGAAACTTTGCACTTCCCTGATAATGTCAACACTTTTAACAACGAACACTGGCTTGATGTCAACAATGAAGCAAGCAATGCTGATCACTGATTCAGGATTATCATTTGCCGAAATAGTCCTGCAACTTCACGTGAGCATCACAAAGTAACGTTGTAGCAAACACGATCATTTGATAGGCATAAGCAAGGAAACATAATATACATTTGGAAGATCATTTACAAAGATGATGGGTAATCCACATGGACCTTTTTCTTACTGGAGGCAGGCCTTACCATGCTCAAGCAGTAAGGCAATTGCTAAGACAACTGACAGATTCCCTCACATACGTGCATATTATTTAGATAGGATTCCCTTAAAGAAACATAATGAATTTCAGTTTTTATCATTGAAAATATTATTTCATTTAAGTGAATTGATGGTGATAATACAAGTGTGGTGTCAATTCTGGAAAAACTGTTAAAAGTATATGTTTAAAGCTCAACAATGAGATATTAAAAAATGCATTTTGGTCTGAGGGTTCTAGAAAGGGAGGGGCCGTGTCGTGACCCACAGTGATACTTTTTGTAGAACCATTGTTGTGTAGGAGCAATGTATATTGTATATGTTGTATTGTACTATAAGTGTAGGAGAAGGTTAACCCTCTCTGACGCCACGGTCAGACGGAGCGCCACACGCTCACACACAGCTTGCCCCCTGTGTCCCTTGGCTGTGATGTTGAAAACTATATTAACAGGCTCTTTGACTTCACAAAGAGACTTGCCTGCGTTCGAAACAGAGTGGAATGTTCATAGTGTTTTGCGGAGACTGGCAAACATAGGACTTTACGTTCTTGATTTAGTAACGTCACAAAATGCAATATATTGCTGTTCACGATCATACAAGATAAAAAGCTAATATCATTGACAATATGTGATCATGTAAGATCACATATTGCCACGTTTAAAGCAAAACAAAAAAAAAGGCGGTTTTCGGTTCACTGGCTCTCTAATCTCTATCTGAGTGGGTATGGATCACACAAACTAATAGCTTGTTTGTCAAATCACATGTTTGAATTTTCTGAGTTTACATGACTGGCTGATTTAAATTAGAGAAGTGATGACCATGAAGGCGGTTAGTTGGGTACATTTAGGGGGAGTTGGGTCTGTTGTCTGGTAGCAATGTGGAAAGGGGAGCAAATGGACAAAAAAATGTTTTGGAAATGCCAAGCTTTTAGGTGGTTTTACAGATTAGATTAGATTCAACTTTGTCATTGTGCAGAGTACAAGTACAGGGACAACGAAATGCAGTTGGCGTTCTTACCAGAAGTGCAAATGAGCGATTAAGGTGCAGGTTGAAATGCAGATTAAGGTGCAGAGTGCAATATTGAAAAACAAGAAAAGTGGCCGTAGTTATTAAAGTGACGGTAAACGGTGCAAGTGGAGGTAGTAATTGTCGAGGTAGTAACGGTGCAGGTGGGGGTAGTGATTGTCGAGGTTACAGCAGGTTTTGCCAAGATATTGGGGCGTGATCACCAAACCATCAAACGTTTTGTTAAATAGTCAATCAGGTCACAAGAAACGTGTTGAGAAAAAAGACTTAAAGTATTAATTAAATATAAGAATGAAACGTGAAGCTACTAGGAACCCATTATCCCCCAGCGGCATCATAATTCAGAACTGCAACCTACCTGAAGTGTCCAGAAGTACAAGGTGTTCAGTGCTCAGAGGCATGGCCAATGTAAGGAAGGCTGAAATCCGACCACCATTAAACAAGACGCATAATTTGAAACCTCAAGACTGGGCCAAGAAATATCTGACAGATTTTATAGGTTTTATGGACTGATGAGATGAGTGACCCTTGATGGACCAGATGGATGGGCTTGTGGCTGGAACAGTAAAGGGAGCAGAGTTCCACTTTGAATCAGAAGCCAGCGAGGTGGAGGTGGGGTACTGGTATGGGCTGATCTTATTAGGGATGAGCAAGGTGGACCTTTTTCGGGTTTAAGAAATCTTAAAATCAACTCCCAAACCTACTGCCAGACACTTTCTTCAAGCAGTAGTACAGCTCCACCGCAGCATCTAAATACTCAGCTGTGTTGTAAGCCAGCAAAGGCCTTAAAGATTAATGACATGACCTGACCTAAATCCTATTGTGAACTTGTGGGGCCTTCTTAAATGGGAGATTTACAGTGAGGGAAAACAATACACATCTCTGAAGAGCGTCTGGGAGGCTGTGGTTGCTGCTGCACAAAAAAATTGAGCTTCAACAGACCAAGAAACGGACAGACGCCATGGATGATAAAATGAAGGCTGGCTATATTGGTCACAGAATTATTTTTTGGGGAAATGTCAGAAATGTTTATTTGTAAATTTTCATTTAGTTTGTTATTCTTATTTAACAGATAAAACAAGTGAGATGGAAAAAAAATTGTTTACTTGCATAATTATTTTTCATACTAATAGCTGCCCAAATGGATATTCTCCTAAGAAAGTCAAAAACTCACTTTTACTTTCTTAAATAGTCAGATTTCAGGTTTATTAACATTTTGGATTGACAGAGAGCACTGTATTTGTTCAACAATAAAATGAATCCTCAAATATAATGACATGCCTAATAATTGTGCACACAATGTAGAAACATCCCAGCAGAGCGCGCTTTGCGAGAGCACAAAATAATTTGCGAGCGGAAAGGAAAAATTGCACACGCAGGTGCTCCACCTCCACTTTTATTGACATAACAGTCTTGTCTTTTACACCATTTTATTAAACTGATAAACTCATACCTAAATTATCGCAATAGTTTTACGTTAGTTTTTGAGAACGAGGCTATGTTTTGGGGCTAGGTTCTTCATACATGGTTGGTTGTCTGCATCCGGTGGAAGCTAAATGCTAATGATAATTAAAAACTATCTTTCACGTATAGGCCATACCATTCTGTGACCTAAACTTGACTCACTAAACGTGAAAGAATAAAATCAACACACCCTCCTTTACCTACCACACATGATGTCTTACCTTTTGTTATTATCATACCAATACTTATCATACCAAAACAACGTATATATATGTATATATTGAATCTACTACTTGTCATACAATCCTACTTTGAATAGTACTACTATTACTTATGAAACCAATACCATGTATAGAAGAATATTACTTATGTCAATACTATTTTTTTTTTTTATTACTTGCCTATTTTATGAGAGCCCCCCCCACCGGAATCGACTATCAACATTGGTGACAATTCTCCACATGTTCTCCAGGAACTCTGGAGCTGGCCGATTGTTCGGTCGACCTGCCAGGTCTGAAGTGGATGCCTGGTGTCTCCAGCTGGAAGGTAAATCATTAATGGGTTGCCCCCCCCCCCCTTCCAGCCTCTCGCCTCTTACACTCTATCCCTGTTGCAGCTCATGACCAAAGAGGGTCAGTGGTACTCCGACTTCTCCCAGGTTCCATCCAGCCGTCACACCCAGATCCGGCCCACAATGTTCCCACCCACAGACCCTGAAAAACTGGCCAACCTTCACCTGGATAGATGGTATGCCTCAGCCCACATCACACATATTTACACGAGCAAAGACAGAACCAGCTAATGTTGTCATTAGTTATCTCCTACAGCAGAGTATTGGACAAGTTAATAAACACATATACACTTAGCCTAACTGCAGGCCAGCAGAGAGAGCTGTTGAGCTAAAGATTTCTGAAGAGAATTCCTCTCTGTGTGTGTGTGTGTGTGTGTGTGTGTGTGTGTGTGTGTGTGTGTGTGTGTGTGTGTGTGTGTGTGTGTGTGTGTGTGTGTGTGTGTGTGTGTGTGTGTGTGTGTGTGTGTGTGTGTGTGTGTGTGTGTGCGCGCGCCAGCATGAGGGTCCTGCCTCATCACCAGAACACTGGAGGGTTCTTCCTGGCCGTCTTGCTAAAGAATGCACCCATGCCATGGAACAAAAGATACCCAAAGGTAAACACACACTATCCCTTGATCATATCGCTCTTTGCCCTCCCCCCTTTCCCTCAAGCAGAAATGGGAAGCTACCAATTGGTACCCCTTGCCCACAAACACACTGCTTTTTCTTAAGACCCCCCTACCCACCCCTCTACACTCTCTCCATCTCCAGCCGAGGAAGGAGCCCCCTTCCGGACCGTCCACCCCAGCAGAGGGTGCACCCCCCACAGAAGATGGCCCCCTTGCAGCACTGCCAGTGGAAGGTGAAGGGCAGCCATCTGGGGACAGAGTGGTGGAAGCACCCAAGAGTGACCAGCCAATCGTGGCACGTGATCCAGTGTGTGGGTGAGTTTAGTCGAGTTCATCCAGTGGCATTAAGGGTTTATGCAGGTGAGACTGTGGTCTTCCCTAACTCCCTTTGCACCACTCAGACCTCCAGCTAATAAGAAGATGAAGCTGTTTGGTTTCAAAGAAGATCCCTTTGTGTTTCTTCGTGAAGACGACCCTGTCTTCACTCCTATTCAGTAAGTGTGTGTCATGAGTGAAGTAGTCTCTTATATAGCATTTGTGTATGTTTGTGCATCATATTTTTGTTAGGTACTTTCTAGTTTTTTAAACTATTGTAACATTGTTGTAGTTCCATTCTGCTGCTAATTGTTCTTGCATTGTGTGTGTGTGTTTGTGCGCGCGCTCTCACACTCACTTGCTGCCAGGTCCTTCTATGACCTGTCCCCAGATTTCCCCAAGCTCAATGTTCTCACCCGTTCCCACGAGGGAAAGAAGAGACACCTATACATGGTGTCTAAAGAACTACGCAATGTCATGCTCAACAACAGCGAGCGCATGAAGGTGTGTTTACACGGTTGAGTCTTGATATTAACCCCTTAACAGATGGAGCTCTACTCAGGTGGCTGTGTTAGTATTTTATGTTGTTGCAACCTTTTAGTCAGGCATAAAAAAAGACAGTGCTGTATGCTTCTTAACGTGCAGGTGTCTTAATTGCACCAGTGTTTCCCCTAGATTTTTTTGCAGTGTGCTGAGTTGGTAACCTAGCAACACTGGGGGGTCCAGGGGCATATTTGAAAAATAACCCTTTAAATGGTGACTACTGGGGAGATTTTTTAAAAGAAAAATGTTCAAAATGTCTCATTCTTATAAATGACATAAGAATCAACAGATTTAAGTCATCTGCTGAGATCAGATCATTGTACAAATGTGCCTTAAAGTGATGGTTCGGAGTAAAATTCACCCTGAGGTAATTTCCACCAATAATCCAGCCAAATACCCCCTAAGATGCATTTTTAGCGACGGTCAATATTTATCAAGTTTAGGGGTATAAACCGAATGGCTTAGTATTGGAGTGCCCGGTACAATGTGTATATCTCGTAAATTACCCCACTAATAATGCATGGATTGTTACCCAACTTCTGTAGTAGTACATATATGGTCTGTACTCACAAAACAAGGCATTTTAAAGTTTGTAAGTACACCAGGAGTTTATTTAAAAGAGCACTTTTCTGATAGCTTCAACTAGCTGTTGCTAAGGCTACTGGAATAATTGAATACTTGGAATTAGAGGTAAAATTAGAGGAAAAAGTTAGTGAATTCAACACTCCATCTATTTTCAAGTATTCAATTATTCCAGTTGTCAATACATTTCGATGGAGTGTTGAATTCACTAACCTTTTCCTTACACTTGTGAGTTTTGAAGAGGACTTTTACGAACTTATCCGGAAAGACGGAAGAGACGTCGACGCAGCGGTAGCCTTAGCAACAGCTAGTTGAAGCTATCAGAAAAGTGCTCTTTTAAATAAACTCCTGGTGTACTTACAAACTTTAAAATGCCTCGTTTTGTGAGTACAGACCATATGTACTACTACAGAAGTTGGGTAACAATCCATGCATTATTAGTGGGGTAATTTACGAGATATAAACACAGTACCGGACACTCCAATACTAAGCCATTCGGCTGATACCCCTAAAATTGATAAATATTGACCGTCGCTAAAAATGCATCTGAGGGGGTATTTGGCTGGATTATTGGTGGAAATTACCTCAGGGTGAATTTTACTCCAAACCATCACTTTAACCTGGGCAGAAACAAAGTTCTAAATTTTCTTTGATATTTATCATAAGCTTTAAAAAAAATAAATGAAGTGGCACAATGCGGAAACATATTTATTGAATCTAATTTATTTTAAAAAGTATTTAACTAAATTACAGATCCAATGGCACAGGGTACATTCTGATGCCGAGCATTTGATTTTTCTTGGCTTTTCAAAAAACAGCTCCAAGGCTCGCTGATAATTTAGTTGTGATATGGGGGGCCCATTTATACTGATGCACAGACAAGTCGCCAAATGGTCCCCTATAACGTTAACGTTGTGTAACGTTAATCAAACAAGCACTGTAATTCACTCACGACATAGGGTAAACAGTAAAATCAGAGACGGTTAATAAAGGATCTAAAGGATATTTGATACTTGTTGTTATTATAGCCTACTACTACTAACTAGTATACAAATGTTGTTGTCCACATCACGTCTGGCTTCGATGAGTTGCCTGTTACAGCCTTTGAATAGGATCATGAGGATTTCAGTCAGTCAACTTAAACAATATGAAAGAAATAATCAATTTCAAGATAACTTGGGATGTAGTGCTTTCACTGGTCGCAACTAAAATTTGCCATTCGCCTGTGATTTAACCTACAAAATCATGTTTTTCTTTTTTTGCGGCAATGGCGCTGGAAATCCAAAAGTGGCGGCATAGAGAATGCATATAGGCGAAACACTGATTGCACTGTTTTGTTAATCTGTACTCCTACATCATGTAATTATTTTTCAGTTGGTGTCTATTGAAGAATTAATTTATTCACCACAAATATTTAAATGTATAAAATGCCTTCTGCATGCCTCTATTTATCATAGGTCTGATAACATTTACATCTAGAGGGGATTTAATTTACTGCACAAAAAGAAGTGAGGATGATGACCAGATTGCAGTCCTATACTTATCATGAAGTGTCCTTCAATGGACTAGATGAGATGTACCCATTCATTTGATGTCCCATACCATACTAAGAGTCATCCTTGCACAAGACCAGTAGTTGACTTGTATTTTCCTTGCTGTTTTTAGGTTATCAACACTGGAGTGAAGGTCTGGTCTCGCAACAGTGATGGAGAACAGTTTGGCTGTGCCTTCAGACTTGCGCAGGAGGTAAACGCGGACTTTGCAAGCAAACCATTTGAATACAAACATTTTGTAAACAAAAAATTGCTTTGTCCGTTTCCTATCTTAGTTGTACATTTTATTATATTGATATGTATTTTCTCAAAATTTTGGAGTAGGATACATCAACATATTGTCAAATTGAAACTATCGACCATCAACCTATTTCGAAGAAAAATATTAAGTCTACAAAATGAGCTGAGATTTGAAACAGTGTGTTCAATTACAATTTTGGGGTATTTGTTGCATCAAATTACACAAACAGCAGTCATTCACATATAATCGGCATGTTCTTTTGAACCATGTTGAGTGGTCAGCATTGACAGCTGCTGTCATACTCACCCCAACCCCCCTCCTACCAGGGTATCTACACGCTGTACCCATACATCCGCTCGAGGATGATCACAGTAAGCATGGAGGACATAAAGATTCTGCTCACCCAGGAGAATCCCTTCCTCAGCAAACTGCAGAGCGACGCTCACACTCAAGCCAAGAACATAGGTCAGCCAGCTGGAAAATGATGCTGTCTCACTTAAAGCAGAGCTTTTTGGTTGGATTACGTATTGTTTTTCATGATATTGATGCAGTATTGTGCTTTCACAGGCATGGGAAGTATCGTGCTGAGGTACCAGCCGAACCCAGAGTACGTATGAATATCAGTGTTTTCATTGATCTAAATTGTTATTATAAGGTGGTGATTGCTGATACTTATTATCCCCTGGTCTGGACAGCCACCCGTCAGAGCCCCAGTGCCCAATTGAGCTGTGCGGCTGGAGGGGAAAGACGTCCATCCGTGCCTTTGTCCCACGCAATGAGCGCTTCCACTACCTGCGCATGCTTGGAGTGGAGGTCTTCCGTGACAAGCAGGGCCAGGGCGGTGTGTCGAGGGATGATGGAAAGGAGGAGCAGGAGGATGGAAAGGAGGTGGAGTCAGACGAGACTAAAGAGAAAGAGAAGGAGGACTTTGAGATGGCCAGTGGGAACACCATGGAGGACTCTGAAGGAAAGATTGAGTCGGACCATCCCTGACTGGGACAAGAATGCGAATGCCAGGGTGGGGTGCCAAGGATATTAGAATGAACAATTATAGTTGTTTTTTTTCCAAATAAAGGATTGGACTTGATTTTAAAGTAGCCAAAATATTTTAGTTTGTGTTGTACACAGTTAAAGAAAGGTTAACATATATTTTATGCCATTTTACTTTTCTATGCCTGTAACTGTTGGTGAACGTGAGCTTTTGATTTAAAAGACAAAACATTAAAATTCTTTCATTTTGTTGCCAGTTCACATAGCCTTTTGTTTTCAGTATTTCTCCCATGTCAAATATGCCTTAGGGTGATTGTGAAAATATTGGATTTAGACAATCATAACAATTTAGCCCTCTAAATGCTTGTGGATCAGCTTTGGAATTGCTTACATCTATTGCTAAGGTGTTATTCAAGTTGGGACAGTTTTCACGTCTGAATAATTATTCTACAAATAGGAAACAATTCAACAAACCTATTGATGACAGATCAATGATTGTTGATTGTTTACTGTTGCGCAACAACCACCAAGTCAAATTCCTTGTACGTGCAAACCTACTTGGCAATAAACATCTTTCTGACTTCTGATTGGCAATTCAGTCATTCAAACTTGGAAGTTATCACATAAGGGGGGTGTTATGTAGTCAGAGATAATGGTAATATATAATATATAACACACTGCATCATAATATATATTTGGTCTAGTGGCTTGCTTATTTTGAGTGGTATTGAGTGGTTGCCATGGCAGCATCACTGTTTGGACTGCAGTGCTCGGATAGACAGGTGTTTCATCTCTGTTTATTATCTAGCCTTGCTGCCATGACAACAGCAGCCACTCCATAGTTCCATTCCACAGAATGTAGGAGAAAAAATGGAGAGGCAGATGACCATCTCCGGCTCTCTTTTTCTCTTTTTTCTTCTGTGTGCATTGGTGCAGACAGAAGTGCGTGCAATTTAACTGCAATGTTCTCATGACAACATAGTTGTCAGAAGCGCTCTGATTCCCTGAATAGCAAGCCAATAGGATGGAGAGTCAGGCTATTGGCCAGATGTGAAGGTAAAGAGAGGATGCCTTAAAGGTAGTTGAAGTGAAGGACTGAGGACATTTGACAAACCAAATAGAAGAAAACTCAAGTGTGAGCGCTGGTAACCTGTTGTGTACTTGTGGGTCGTCTCACCAGTCTGATTGATGCCATTTTGCCTTTAAGCTGCAGTTTGTGTTGCTAATAGGCTACTACTAATGACATCCTTTACAGTTGGAGAAGCACGTGCACGCACACACACATACCTCCATCCCATCTCTCCACCTCTTTCTTTCCGCTCACAATTATCTTTCACCTATTTCCATGTACCTCCTCTAGTCCACCCACTCACTTAACTCACTCAACCTCCTAACCCTCCACTTTTCAAATGAATGGTTGTTGTTTTACACTTCTGTTTCCCCCTTCTCACCTGCATAAGTGCCAAAAGGAGTTATCGCTTGTTTTTGTTAGAGCAGTCCAACCCATAATATCCCTTATCCTTATCAAGAGCTTTTTAATCTTGTTATTTTTAATACCTGAAATCAGCTATTCCAATTGGTGTGCATGCTAAATGCTGTGACTGGGACCTAAGCTGGTAATTAATTGGATGGTTGAAATGCTTTGTCCAATAAAACCCCCTATAATCTTTTGGTCACCTCAACATCCTGACATCCAAATGCACAGACGTACAGAAGATGTACACGAGATCATGCACTAGAAGTTTATGGAATCATTAGCTGCGAGGACATGAATATGTTTTGGGATTATATAATCGAACTGTTATGCAACACAGAGACTGAGGGAGGCAAACACACACACACTGAGACAGATAATGTGGGTTTGGGAGGTGGGGAGCAGCTGTTAATGATTACGTTTTATGTTTGGATGAAACCAAGTTCAACTCAGCTCAGATCTCAACTCAGCTCAAATGCACCTCAAATTAACATCAACAATAAAATAAAAACCCTGGTCCCATTCTCTCAGGCTTCTTCTTGGTTATGTGGATATGAGAGAGTTTAGCTGCTGGACTGTCAGAGTAAGTGAATTCATACCTGGTCAGAGATGGAAAAACCTCCTCATGGCAGAGATTGAAGGGAGAGATAGTCATAGAGTGAGAGATTGGGGTTAGAGTTTCACCTGCTCCAGTCACATCTGCTGATCTCTGATCTCAAGGAGGCTGATGAGTAGTCTGAGAGTAGTGGAGTAGTCTCTTGAAGCAAAATTGCAACCATCAATATCTATGTACACATTTACACATTTACAGAATCAAATGTCAAAAGATTCTGAATACACATTTGCAGTGTATCTTCCTGTGTGTTTATCTTTCCTGTACACATTCACAAATCTCAGTGCGCAATTATAAATTATTTTACACATTTTCAAATCTGATTCCGCACACATGGATTGAGATACAGTTACAGAACTCTCCACTAACATAGTTTTGCTACAATAATGGCCCCATATGAGGCCCCCTCTCACCTCTCTCATATGTATTAGCGAGTTGAATGATGACTCTCCCAACTCGGCCCTCCATCGGTCGAACGGCAGGGCGACTGCAGATCCGCGGAGAACATCTTTGCGCCGGCGGCAGCTGCTGAAGGACGCAGTGGGCCGACGCTCGGTCAGTCTCCCCCACGGTGCTACTGAGGTACCGGTTCAACAGGCCACACCAACAGCTACGCAGCCCTCCATCCAGCAGCCGGCTGTGCCCCACCCGTCGGTCAGCGGCGATGCTCCAGGGGAACTGGCAGTCGCGCACCACCAGCCTACCATCCAGCAGCTGGCCGTGCCTTCTCTGTCGGGTGCCTCGGGCCTTCCTCTCCAGGTGAGGTCTCTCAGCCGACACCGCTGTTTCCACCATCCACTCTGATAATCGGCAACTATCACCGGGCACTTGCGCAACGTCAACGTCATCACGCGTTGTTTGCCAGGCGCCTTGGTAACTGATGTCCTGGTTAAGCTCCGGGAGATGTTGCCTTCTCTCCCATCTACAGTTATAAGAATTATTGTCCATGTTGGGTCAAATGACTCTGCCCGTTGTCAATCAGAGCTCATGAAAAGTGCCTTTGTGCTGCCGATCTCATTAGCTTCCTTAAGCAGTGTGGCAAAACTATTTTTATCTCTGGTCCAATTCCTTACATTAGAACGTGGGAATGAGCATTTTAGTAGACTTTTAAGCATTAACACTTGGCTTCGGGGCACTTGTGGGGGAAACAACATGGGCTTTACTGACAATTTTGATGCATTCTGGAACAGAGAACCCATTTACTCGAGGGATGGTTTACATCCAAACGCGAAAGGCTCACGTGTTTTAGCAGCTAACTTACACTACACTGTGACATGCAGCCATCACCATGTCCATCCCCGAGAATGACTACCTCCATCAGCCATGCCTCCACTTCCGGTAGAATCTATGACCCCACCGCAGCCTGCTCCCTCCACCGCCCTCTACTGTCCCATTCCGGTGTTGACAACATGTAGGAAGAAGCAAGTTCACCGAGCCCATGGGGCAAGTCATCATCTTCTTTGTCCTTTACGTTTTAATGAGACTGTTTCGGCAAAACAATCGAACACCCCTGTTAGGTTTGCACTCATAAATGCTCGGTCACTGGCAAATAAAACTTTTATTTTAAATTATTATTTTATTTTTACATTTTACATTATTTTATCTGGAAGACTGGATTTTCAGTTTTTAACTGAAACTTGGCTTAGTGTAAATGATGTCTCCCCCCTTGGCGATCTTTGCCCCCCCCCCCCCCCCCAATATGGGTTGCTGAACACACCAAGAACTTCAGGTCGTGGTGGTGGTCTGGCCATTGTTTTTAATGACAATTTTAAATGTAAAATTGTGCAAGCTGATATGTACACCACGTTTGAGGTACAGCTTTTTAAGATAAATGCCACCCTTCTCTGTGCATTAGTTTACCAACCACCGAAAATGAACAGTCATTTTATTCAAGAATTTGCTGATCTTTTATCTTTTATGGCCTCTCGCTCTAACGATTTTATGATTTTAGGGGATCTTAACATCAACATCTGTTGCCCTTCCAAAACTTTTGTTAAGGAGTTTTTATGCCTTGTGGACTCTTTTAATCTTGTGCAATCTGTAACGGCCCAGACACATCAGAAAGGCCACACACTTGACCTTGTATTGTCCTCTGGTTTCACTGTCTCCAACATAGAAATTAGGGATGTTGGGGTCTCAAATCATTTTATGCTATTATTTCTATTATGTCTTGTTCCCCTGTATCTCCCCCTAAGCCCTACTCCTCTGCTCGTTGTATTAGTTCCACCTCGGCCACAACTTTCTCCAACCCTTTCATGCTCTCTCACTCACCAACTATCTCTGCTGCTATTTTTTCCAGCTCGGACATTTGAAGAATTAATATCTCTCTTCGATGCAGCCTGCCTTCAGACATTAGACTGTGTGGCCCCACAAATACAAAAGCGGGCCAAAACCATCACCACTCCATGGTTAAATGCCACTATCCGTGCGGTCAGAAAATCCTGTAGGAAAGCAGCGCGGTCACAACGCGGTCAAGTCAGCAAAAGTAGAGTATTATGCTCAACTCATTAACAACAATGGTCAGAGACCAAAAGTTTTTATTTAATACCATACATTATACCATATTAAATCCCGCCTCTGCTTCATCTACTCTTGCCCTTTCAACAGAAACCTGTGAGAAGTTCCTCAACTTTTTCATTGACAAAATTGACCAAATAAAATCTCAAATATCACCACCTGATTCGGATCCCTCAGTGATAGACCCTGCACTTAGCTGCTTCCAACAGTTTCAGGCTATATCACCTTCCAAGCTATCTAAGGTGGTCTCCCATATGAAATCCACATCCTGCCACTTAGATATTTTACCAGCACACCTTTTTAAAGATCCCATGTTTGGGATGTGACCTGTGGTAAGTTTGAAATCTATGCAGTTTGTCTGCTGTATGCAATAGCCAACGAAAGTAAAAAGGCAGAAAAAATGAACTGATCTGGAATAAGTGACACTGCTACGTAGCACTTACAAATTATTATTCATGACCCCGCCCACTTGGTTGGTTCGTAACCACCCACAGAAATTCTGAAGGAGTCGAGATTGAGCTAGTGCTAATAGATGCTACGTGTACGTAGTAACAGGTAGTAACAGGCTAGTTACAGAATTTTGAATGCAATGGCAGAACGAAATCGAACCTGTGTGTTATGCCAAAGCAACACGTTCACATTGCATCTCCTGCCAAAGACAAAGGAATTAAGGGAGCAACGGTTGCAATTTATTTTTGGAGATCGAATACCAGAAAACTATGGAAGCAGATTAGTGCTGTGTTCGGCGCATTTCAGCGACGATAACTTCGTCAACTTCGGGGAGTACAGCAGGGGGTTAGCCTCAAAGTTGGTTTTGAAACCTGGAGTTGTGCCATCACGGAGGTTGCCCACCTCTCCATCAGCCATAAGTACTTTTATCTACACAATGAAATCCTTATAGTTATATGTAACTAGCAGCTATGTGCCCATTTTGGACAACGCTAGCAGCTAGCATGAACAGTAAAGTCGCACTTGCAGCTAGCGCTAACTTCAATACATGGTAGCCGCCTAGATATACTAATATGGTTGCAGTGAAGGTAAAGGAAAAGAACAACACAGCGCAAAACATATTCCTGCCACCATTATACTTTTGATTTAATTGAGGTGACCTGGGCAATGGTCAACCTTTTTGCTTGTAGCTACTAACACAGTGCTGACATGACCTGGTTGTGTAGGCTAATCACCAAGAGGTTTGATAAGGTAGCCAGCCTACTGTTGCAAGTTATGATTATCAGAGTTACATAATCAGAAAAAGTATACCCGCACACTGTCGCTGCTCATCTAATACAATCACTGGGAGCAGCAGCGACAATGTGCGGGTAAACTTTTTCTTATTATCTGACGGACTCTTTACCCTGCACCTGTACAGAGTTGGATGTGCTCTCTCTACTACTATCAGCGAGTTATAGCCATAAGGGATTTTCTGCCCATACACGGTATCTAAATTTGTATATATGTGTACAATTTCTGCATAGTTTTCTTCATGTCAGCAGCACAACCGTCTAGTAGTTACGGTTACCAAACTAATCTGGGAGCTATCAGGATAATTTGCCTGTAGATGAGGATAACTTGTAGGCTAGTCTACTACTTGCTCTTTTATTACAGTGTAAGTTCTATGTCAAATTTTCCAGGACTTTATTCATTTAGCTTCAGGCTATGATTTAGCTTTATGTTTTACTTGGTGTCTAATTGTCTCTTGTGTTTATTATGTCATTTAGAGCACATCAGGACTATCAAGAACATCCAACAACCATGCATCTTGGCAAACAGATCCACCTAGTCTGTCACCCAGGGGTACACAGCTTTCTGTTGGTACTTTACGCAGTCATGTGAGAAGCAGAGGTTTGTGATTTCATTCATTTTTCAAATGCTCATGTGCCAAGTAACATTTGTTCTGATCATGCAGTGTTGATAATGGTGGCTAAACCAAGTAAACTCAGTTCGAGATGCACATTTATACAATAGGGTTTGCAAAAATCTAAATAGTTCATGCACCTTCTAGTAGATTTTATGAACTAATTAAGACTTCAAATGTTTGCTACGGTCTGTGTACTGTTGTTTTCAGCACAACTTGCCAGCCATAGTATATACACTTAATTACTCTACTCATTTTTTAACTCTACACACCTGAAGTAATCTATAGATTACTGGATGGCTTCTGTTGTTATTCTCACATAAATGGTGTAACAAAACAGTAATATGCAGTAATATTCGTTAGGCACACAAACTACTGCCTGCTCTGCAAGTGTGAGTACAACTACCGATGATGCACCTTGGGGACCCTCAACCTCTACGCCAAGCAAGCCAACGCCAGCTAAAAGACCTCGGTTAGCTGTAGAGGAGGAAGATGAAGGGGAAGAGTCCACAGTGAAAGCAGTAAAAACACAACCAACATACTGTAAGTTGTAAGAAAATATTTATTGATGTATAAAACACTTTGTACATTGTTACATGAGGAGTTTACCTAAATTGTATTTCTTTTAGGCAATATATTTTCAGCCTGATGCATCTCCTCTTTGAAAAGGTAGTGCTTAACCCCCTGCCCTACTTGGAGGAACGTCAGAAGATTCCTGTGCCCAGTGACCTGACGTCCCAATACGAACATCCACCCTTAGAAGACGCTGTTGCGGCCTATGTTTCACGCTTTAGAGTGGAGGAGGTTTAAAGCCATCATATTGGCCTTCAGCATCAGGGAACTCCATTTGTATGCGTTGGACCACACAAGAGGGGATGACCACACGTACCTTCCTGCCAAGATATCCCCAGCACCAGCTGACAAATGACCTGTAGGCCAAGTACCTGCAACGGCTGTCAAAAAGCAGAGGACATTGTTGTTTGTGAATATATGGCCAAGGCTGAACTGTATATAGCGTGTGAGTTATATATGACATGTTTAGTCATGTGTAAATAGAATGAAGTTTGTTCAAAATGTTCCTTATTTGTATTGGTTTATTGGTAGGTACAGCTCCATCACTTTGACTTCCACTATACAAAATAGTGTATGAGCTTGGTAGACGTGTTTGAATATGCTGATGTGCCGTAGTGTAGACATTTTTTCATCTCACTTACTCATTGCCTCTAACTTGTAAGTTCTCATAATCGTGTTGATAAATGTTCAGGGCATTTCGCTGGGAATACCTATTGAAACAAACTGGATCTAGTCCTGGGTGGAGGGCCATGCATAATATTTGTGGATTCTCCTCTTCCATTATTCTTACAACCTGTGCAATCAGATTTGTTTGATTAATAAAATCTGATTTTACTGACAGTGTATAACCAAAATGTAATCCATATCACCCATGGTGACACTGTCTTACCGTTGGTGTCTCACTGCAGCATACATTCTCCACCTCTGTCTGCATTGTAGAGCAATACTATACACTAATACTATATACTATACGTAGCCTAAATTAGGATAATACCGTGTTATTTTGTAATATTACAAAATGCATTGGGTTCATAAACGATTTGGAGGTGCATAATCTATTTCGGGAAATAAAAGAGGTGGGAATAGGCCTAAGCTCCGTTTATTGGTGTATAGCCACCACTAAGCCCTATCCAAGTATTTTATCAAACTTGTCTGATAAGTTAAGTTAGCACAAATTACCATTCTGAAACGTCCATCATCGTACGTGTTTGTGGTTGTTGTTGGTCTTCTCCTTCAGGCTCATCTTCTGACTCTGGATCAAACACGTAAGGCAAAATCCCTGCCATTGTTTTTAGGTTTGCTGTGCCTCGGTAAGCACGTTGACAGCTGTTTAGTCGTCCAGAGGCTGATCCAATCAGAGCAAAGCTAAATTTAAATATTGAATATTCATGAGAACAGTGATCCAATCAGAGCAACGCTCATTAATACATGAATATTCATGAGAAAAGCAGTCGTCTTTTCTACCAGGCTTTTCAGTGATGCTAGAATAACTTGAAATAAGCTGTCCAAGACATTTCCAACACAAATAATGTTACAAACTCGATCAACGGACATCAAGGATTATACAAAAATGAATGAAATAGGTGTGGCATGGGATCTTTAAAGAAGTTTTTATCATCATTTGCCCTCTTGTCTTGGCCATAATCAATTACTCACTAGCCGATGGAGTGGTCCCCTCAGGTTTTAAACATGCAATTGTGCAACCCTTGCTGAAGAAACCTAGCCTTGAGCCCAGTGAACTGAAGAACTATAGGCCTTTTTCTAAGTTACCTTTTCTGTCAAAGAATTTAGAGAAGGTTGTCCTCTCTCAGATTTCTTCCTATCTGAGTGCGTTCGATATATGTGATAAATTCCAGTCAGGTTTTAGATCTCTGCACAGCACTGAATCTGCCTTGCTTAAAGTCCAAAACGACATTCTCATAGCGATTGACTCTGGTTCCTGTGCCCTTTTGGTGCTTCTAGATCTACGTGCAGCATTTGACACCATCGACCATAACATCCTTTTGAAACGCTTAGAGGTGGAAGTTGGTCTCCAAGGTTCTGTTTTGCGATGGTTCACATCCTATCTTAGTGATAGATCTTTTTCAGTTAGTTTTGGCAATTGCTCCTCGTCCTCTGCCCCTATAAAGTGTGGTGTTCCTCAGGGTTCCATTCTGGGCCCTCTTTTATCCTCTCTGTATATGCTACCCCTTGGTTCTATTTTTAAAAGGTATAACATTCAATACCACTGCTATGCAGATGACACACAGTTTTACCTGCCTGTTAACACTGAAGGCGTCTGTTCATTTGAGAATATTTTTAACTGTCTAAAGGACATCAAAAGCTTGACGGCAAGAAATGTTCTCCAACTGAATGAGAGTAAAACTGATATCACCCTCCAAGTGATGATCCAGCTTGAAAAATGCACTAGGACCTCTCTCTGCTAACTGCCACAAGTTAAAAATCTCTGAGTTTTCTTTGACTCATCTTTAAATTTTACTAAGCAAGTAAATAGTGTGGTCAAAGGTAGCTTTCTCCAGTTAAGAAACATTGCAAAACTGAAGCCCATTCTGTCCTTCTCTGATCTTGAAACCCTGATACATGCTTTCATCACATCCAGACTTGATCATTGCAACTCACTATATGCAGGTCTGACCCTCTCCGCTCTTAACAGACTTCAGCTAGTTCAAAATGCTGCAGCTAGATTATTAACTGGATCTAGGAAACGTGATCACATAACGCCTGTGTTAGCCAAGCTGCACTGGCTACCTGTGGAGCACAGAGTTAATTTAAAAATTTTATTTTTTGTTTTTAAAGCCCTCAATGGTTTGGCACCTAGTTACATAAGTGACCTTTTAATTGCATACAGTGCTCCAAGGTCACTCAGGTCTGCATCGCAGAATCTTCTGTGCATCCCATATACATGCCTCAAACCAAGGGTGATAGAGCTGTTGCTGTCCCCAAACTCTGGAATAGCCTACCACCACACATCAAGTCATCTCCCACCGACAGCTTCAAGTCCAATTTAAAGACTTTTCCTTTCTCCCAAGCTTTTATCTACCTTGATCCCAACCCACCCAACCCAACTTCTTATTCATTTTAGTTGTGTACTTATATTTTTATTCATTGCGTTTTTAGAGTTTCATCCATGCTCTTAATCTACTTTTTTGTTTATTGACTAGTTTGTTTTTCCTGGTTTTCATTTTATTTGTGTATTTATTCATTCTATACATTTTATTCATTGTGTGTGGTCATTGTTGTGAAGCACTTTGGGTCAACTCTGTTGTTTTTAAATGTGATATACAAATAAAGCTAACTTGACTTGAGGGGGACATGAGTAAAAGGATGGCCACTTTATGTCTCTGTGCCAGGATGGGTGTCAGGCAGAGGCGTCCACGGGCGGGCCTGGACAGGCCTAGGCCCGCCTACTTGTCAGTTTTGTCCGTCCAATCAGAGGGTTTTCCTTCATTTACCCCTTCAATAAATGAACCGATGCATGGGTTCATGCAGTTTTGCGCAAGTTTAAAATGTTTTCGCGTAATTTGTCAGCTGTGATCCAATGCCTTTGATAAATTCCACCTTTATGTCATAAACATAACATGCCTTTGATTAATGTTTGTATGGTGCATCTAATCTAGGCCTATCTTATGTTCTATCAAATTGGCTTTGCCCACCCGTTCTTTTCTGTGCCCACCCATTTGATCATTTCTGGCTATGCCACTGGTGTCAGGGAGGGTTCAAGAGCCTAAAGTGTAAGTTATGCTTCCACATTGACACAATGCTAGGGGTCTTACCGACCCATTACGTCCTTGCGGACCCCCCTTGCGTCCACCGCCAGGGCCTGACGTGCACCTCCCAAAAATCCTAGACGTGCGTCAAGGCGACTCAACACCAACGCAGCAGCATTGGCTGTGATTGGTCCGCTAACTACATCCGCTGGAGCGCGCTTTTCCAGTTTCCACTCATAAATACCGCCATTTTTAAAAGTCTTAGTCAGTTTGACTTGGTTGGTTGAGAGAGTTGCAAGAGTTGAGAATGAACAACCAGCTCTAACGCCAGTCTCTGTCTCGGTCTCCATCATTCACTGTGACTAGGAGAAAAGCTGGAAGGTTAACAAATAGGCTATAACGAGGCTAACGACGATATATGTCAAGAGTCTCGGTCGGTCGGTCAGTCTTTACAAAAAAACATAGCTCCCTCTATCGGTGTGGCATTGAATTGCATCTCGACACGTAAACCCCACGCAGAACCATCACGGTCTCATAACTGCGTCCAAGCAACTGCGTGGCCATTGCGTGATCACTACGTGATCACTACGCGGAACCATAACCGACGCTTTACAGCACTTAATTCCTGTCCTGCCCCCGACCTCCCTGCCGGCCACACCTTGGCCAGGAGAGAGATATAGTGATAGAGGGGATGAGACGAGATGGAGTGAGTAATGGTGGAAGGCCATGGAGTACCTGGAGGGGGGAGGTAGTTACAGATGGCGGGAGGAGAAATGGAGAAAAAAGTTTATGGGAGAATGTGGAGGATGGAGGGTGTTTACCTCATGCATGCCTGCAGGTGTTGCATAGTAACAGTGAGGAAACAGATTGAGGCGCGGGAGCCAGATCCCACTGTTCCCTTTATCTTGTTTCCCATTGCTCATGGCCATTGTATGTATAAACACACACAGGCATGTATGTACATACACCACAAGAACAAATAGCCAGATAGTAATGCAACACTCACGCCAATAAAAGTAAACAAGGATCACACACAGAACTACACAGACACACAGTACCCAACCAAAGTAGCAAACATGCCATGACTGCTGTGAATCAAAGACATGTTATGAAACCCTTAATCGTGTGTGTGTGTTTGTGTTTGCGTGGCAGTATCATAGGCTAATTAATTAAATTGTGTGCTGACAACGCCACCCTGGTTTCGGAGCCAGGGAACTCAATTTTTGTTGCATCAGGGCACACTATGTGCTACATATGTTTGAAAGGACACAGGTTCGTTTACACAGGAGATGGAGGCAGAGTTACACAAAAATATATTTATTTTTATTAGGTAAGGTTGTTCAGATAAAATGTAAATGGTACTGGAGTTGCACTATCAGACTACACACAGACCAGGAGAAGGAGCCTGCCACAGAGTGTCATGAGCTCTCTCTGCCTAGTAACACCACTAATTGGTCTGATTACCTCCACCTGTCTCTGCTCTGCTCAACCCTCGTTAACCTACCAGCTGCACTGCATTCACCACTCATCTTGCCCTGTATATAAAGCCCTGTTTTTCAGTCCACTCTTGTCAGATCGTCTGCAAACCAGTACCTGTTACCCTGCCTGTCTTCATACACCTCTGACTCTTACCTGTGATATCGGACCTGCTCAACTACGTCTTTGATCTTCTGCCCCGGTAACCGTGACCTGCCTTCTGCCTTATCACGACGAATATTGCCTAGCCCTTGTCTGTACCACTGCTGAAGTTCCATCTGCCAGTTCTCCTCTCCCCCGGCTGTGTGTGTGTCTTTACCCAGTGACCCCGGACAATCAACGAGTCTGCCCTGGAACCCACCCCGCCATCTCAGTGAGACGCCACTCAGCTCTGGAAAGACACCCATACACCCCCTTTCCCCAAACCCTTCAATAAACTGTTGAAACGTGACGCAATTGTGGTCCTCGTCTGTCTGGTCCGTGACACAGAGAGACCACAATCCCGAAGGAGAGGGGGTTCAGTTCAAGTAATCACTGCAAACCACACAGGTGAAGACAGAATTGATGCACACGGTGAAGCACACATACACACTCACAGCAACAGGAACCACCACCAACACCAACGGGTGACGGCCTCCCTGCAGGCCACTCCAACTCCTGTAACAAACAATTGAGTAGTGAACTACAGAATAATGCGGTCTAATAGATAGCTCAGTTTGAGGTTGCAGAACAAAAAATAAACACTGGAAGGCTACATCATAAAGCCACATGTAGCCATACCATAGGTTCACAATAAAATAAGCACACAAGGAAAAGTAACAACTAAATAAACAAAATTAAGCACCGTCTTTCGTATAAATACGTATAAATGCATACGAGCAAGACCAGGGGAAAGGGCATAAACACAAAATCAAATAAACAAAATGAAACACAGTCTGTCGTATTAGTCTAGTGGTATTTCAAGAAAAAGTCCTTGTACATGGCTCTAGAGGCATTTCTTAGTAAAAGTTGGGAACAGGACTTTTTTTTTTATAATTAAGGTGTGCTGAATTCAACAAGCCCTGTTCCCAAGCTGAATTTTGAGTTTAAGACCACCTAATTAGCATAAACAAAATGGCTGCCGAAATGGCGATTTTGGGATCTTTCTAAGGGTGGGCATCATTATAACATGAACATAAATTCATATAGTTCACTTGTGTGCACTTATAAATGTCCTTGGGCAATATACCAAAGGCACAGGTTATGAAAAAAAAATAATAAAAAAGAAAATCCATTATTATGCCTGTATACTAATTTCCTATGCTGAAATTTAATTACTTAATAAATATCAATAAAATGTTTTGAAAGACTAAAAACTTTCAGAAAAATCCCACTGCATTCATGCAACAAGCCTCCTCATCAATATGATGCTGGCATAAACACATTGAGGTGCATTGCATTCCTGATTTCCTGCACTTGCAGCGTTGAGCCATGCATTGTTTTTTGCATGCACAGGCTACCATCTCCACTATCTGGAATTGGACTATCTGGAATTGGACTCAGTGCCATCAATATAGGTTGCAGTCCTGATTCCACAAGTCTCCATCCCATCTGAGAGGGTGCAGGGAGCTCTGGTGTGGGGCAATAGGCATTTCTCCATACCATCGTTTGGTAGTGTACCCTCATCAAATGGAAACGCAGTGCATCACTCGTTGGAGCCATAGCCTCTGGGTTCCCCATCTTGGAGAACAATACATGCTGTGCTGCATCAACAGTCTGTTCTGTGCACATTGTAGATTCTGCAGACAAATGTTTCTGAAGATTTTACAGTTTCATCTGTGAGTTCACCGATGCCCAAATTCTTTAGCAAGTCATGGTGCTTTACAAAGACCTTCCATGATGATCGTTTGGTGTGATTTGCAATGTAAGAGGTGGTGTCACACCCAGTCAATGCATGAAAAGCTAGCAACAATGCTGCTGAGCCTCTAGGTAGTTTATTGAAAACTGCATCAATAGGTATATACCGCAATTTCTTAGATGTGCCTGACATCATCCAGAGGTGCTTACATTGCATACTGTGAAAGTGGGATACCGAAAGTAGGAGAACATCAGTATCCCTAGATGACACAACGGTATTAAACCGACTGTGAATGGCATGTAGAACCAATTGTGTGTCGGCTTCCTCATGTGTAGATTTCAGGGGTGACAAATCAGTTGTACTTTTTGATGACTTAGCCTCAAGTTCCACTCTAAATCCCCCTGCAACTACAATTTCTCTATTCCTAGGTGCCTGCAAACACAGTTCCTCTGATAAGAAATGTGCCAGATCTGCCTTATTTTCTGCTAGTGACAAAAAATTCGACCAGATCTTTGGAAGAGGTACATCACGACCTTCCACAACCCGTCTGACAGGCTGTGCCGCTTTGCCGCGCCGAGTTCTGGTCTTACCTTTGATTGTCTTTATCCTGTACTTGTCAAACACAATATCAATTCTTTGATATTTGGAACCCAGTTTCAAAACTGTTTTCACAAAAGTGTTGGCTAGATCTCCAAAGGTCACAGCATCATCAGGCTTTCCAAGAGCTACAACCATGAATGATGAGTCAAGATGAAGTGTCATTTAGCTGAATGGTCTCTGGACGGTCTATGTCTTCTGTTAGGACATCAGCAAGTATGGACTTGTTTCCAGTGCAAAGTGTGCCATTCATTTCAGCAAGGGATACAGGGACTAGAAGAAGCTCATGCTTGAGTACAGATTACAGAGTACAGTGCAAATCAACTGACCGCCCTGCCTCATAAGCAGTAATTAGACGTCGGAGGACATTTCTGTCTGCCTTCAAAACCCTTTTCTTGTCATTATCCTTTGAGTGTTTAACTACTTCATATAAGGTGGCAAATGTTGGGGGATTATTCCTGCGCATGGGCTCATGGAACGAAACATGTGGCTTATTACTTTTTTTATCCACTATCAACCGGTCCTGAACAACCTTCAAGACTTCCTCCTTGCTAGCTTTTCATGCATTGACTGGGTGTGACACCACCTCTTACATTGCAAATCACACCAAACGATCATCATGGAAGGTCTTTGTAAAGCACCATGACTTGCTGAAGAATTTGGGCATCGGTGAACTCACAGATGAAACTATAAAATCTTCAGAAACATTTGTCTGCAGAATCTACAATGTGCACAGAACAGACTCTGTTGATGCAGCACGGCATGTATTGTTCTCCAAGATGGGGAACCCAGAGGCTATGGCTCCAACGAGTGATGCACTGCGTTTCCATTTGATGAGGGTACACTATCAAATGATGGTATGGAGAAATGCCAATTGCCCCACACCAGAGCTCCCTGCACCCTCTCAGATGGGATGGAGACTTGTGTAATCAGGACTGCAACCTATATTGATGGCACTGAGTCCAATTCCAGATAGTTGCCTGGAGATGGTAGCCTGTGCATGCAAAAAACAATTCATGGCTCAATGCTGCAAGTGCAGGAAATCAGGAATGCAATGCACCTCAATGTGTTTATGCCAGCATCATATTGATGAGGAGGCTTGTTGCATGAATGCAGTGGGATTTTCCTGAAAGTTTAGTCTTTCAAAACATTTTATTGATATTGATTAAGTAATTAAATTTCAGCATTTCCCCGCCTGCATAGGAAATTAGTATACAGGCATAATAAAGTATTTTCTTTTTTATTATTTTTTTTTTCCATAACCTGTGCCTTTGGTATATTGCCAAAGGACATTTATAAGTGCACACATGTGAACTATATGAATTTATGTTCATGTTATAATGATGCCCACCCTTAGAAAGATCCCAAAATTGCCATTTCGGCAGCCATTTTGTTTAAGCCAATTAGATGGTCTTAAACTCAAAATTCAGCTTGGGAACAGGGCTAGTTGAATTCATCCATCCATCCATCCATCCATTTTCCTCCGCTTATCCGGGGTCGGGTCGTGGGAGCAGCAGCCTGAGGAGAGAAGCCCAGACTTCCCTCTCCCCAGCCACTTCGTCCAGCTCTTCCGGGGGGATCCCGAGGCGTTCCCAGGCCAGCCGAGAGACATAGTCCCTCCAGCGTGTCCTGGGTCTTCCCCGGGGCCTCCTCCCGGAGGGACGTGCCCGGAACACCTCCCCAGGGAGGCGTCCAGGAGGCATCCTCACTAGATGCCCGAGCCACCGCAACTGGCTCCTCTCGACGCGGAGGAGCAGCGGATCTACTCTGAGCCCCTCCCGGATGACCGAGCTTCTCACCCTATCTCTAAGGGAGAGCCCGGACACCCTGCAGAGGAAACTCATTTGGGCCGCTTGTATTCGCAATCTCGTTCTTTCGGTCACTACCCACAGCTCGTGGCCATAGGTGAGGGTAGGAACGTAGATTGACCGGTAAATCGAGAGCTTCGCCTTTCGGCTCAGCTCCTTCTTCACCACGACGGACCGGTGCAGAGCCGCATCACTGCCAACGCCGCACCGATCCGTCGGTCAATCTCCCGCTCCATCCTCCCCTCACTCGTGAACAAGACCCCGAGATACTTGAACTCCTCCACTTGAGGCAGGATCTCCTTCCCGACCCGGAGAGTGCACTCCACCCTTTTCCGGCTGAGAACCATGGCCTCTGATTTGGAGGTGCTGATCCTCATCCCAGCCACTTCACATTTGGCTGCGAACCGCTCCAGTGAGAGCTGAAGGTCACGGCCCAATGAAGCCAACAGGACCAGATCATCCGCAAAAAGCAGCGACGCAATCTTGAGGCCACCGAACCGTAACCCCTCAACGCCCTGGCTGCGCCTAGAAATTCTGTCCATAAAAGTTGTGAACAGAATCGGTGACAAAGGGCAGCCCTGGCGGAGGCCAACTCCCACCGGAAACAGGCTCGACTTACTGCCGGTAATGTGGACCAAGCTCTGGCACCGGGAGTACAGGGACCCGGCGGCCCGTGTCCCATACTCCCGAAGCACCCCCCACAGGGCTCCCCGTGGGACACGGTCGAACGCCTTCTCCAAGTCCACAAAGCACATGTAGACTGGTTGGGCGAACTCCCATGCACCCTCGAGGACCGCGCTAAGGGTATAGAGCTGGTCCACAGTTCCACGGCCGGGACGAAAACCACATTGCTCCTCCTGGATCCGAGGTTCGACTATCCCACGGACCCTCCTCTCCAGGACCCCCGAATAGACCTTACCGGGGAGGCTGAGGAGTGTGATCCCCCTGTAGTTGGAGCACACCCTCCGGTCCCCCTTTTTGAAGAGGGGAACCACCACCCCGGTCTGCCAATCCAGAGGCACTGCCCCCGATGTCCACGCGATGCTGCAGAGTCGTGTCAACCAAGACAGCCCCACAGCATCCAGGGCCTTTAGGGACTCAGGGCGGATCTCGTCCACCCCCGGGGCCTTGCCACCGAGGAGCTTTTTAACCACCTCGGCGATCTCAGCCCCGGAGATAGGAGAGTCCCCCCTTGAGTCCCCAGACCATGCTTCCTCAGTGGAAGGCGTGTTGGTGGGATTGAGGAGGTCTTCGAAGTATTCCCCCCACCGATTCACGACGTCCCGAGTCGAGGTCAGCAGCGCCCCGTCCCCCCCGTACACGGTGTTGACAGAGCACTGCTTCCCCCTCCTGAGACGCCGGATGGTGGTCCAGAACCTCCTCGAAGCCGTTCGGAAGTCGTTCTCCATGGCCTCACCGAACTCCTCCCACACCCAAGTTTTTGCCTCCGCAACCGCCAAAGCCGCGCTCCGCTTGGCCCGCCGGTACCCATCAGCTGCCTCAGAAGTCCCACAGGCCAAAAATGTCCGGTAGGACTCCTTCTTGAGCTTGACGGCATCCCTTACCACTGGGGTCCACCAGCGGGTTCGGAGGTTGCCGTCGCGACAGGCACCGACGACCTTACGGCCACAGCTCTGGTCGGCCGCTTCGACAATGGAGGTACGGCACAAGGTCCACTCGGACTCTATGTCCCCCGCCTCCCCCGGGACATGGTTGAAGCTCTCCCGGAGGTGGGAGTTGAAGCTCGTTCTGACAGGAGATTCAGCCAGATGTTCCCAGCAGACCCTCACAGTACATTTGGGTCTGCCAGGTCTGACCGGCATCTTCCCCTGCCATCGGAGCCAACTCGCCACCAGGTGGTGATCAATTGACAGCTCCGCCCCTCTCTTCACCCGAGTGTCCAAGACATGCGGCCGCAAGTCCGACGATACAACTACAAAGTCGATCATCGAACTGCGGCCTAGGGTGTCCTGGTGCCAAGTGCACATGTGGACACCCTTATGCTTGAACATGGTGTTCGTTATGGACAATCCATGGCGAGCACAGAAGTCCAATAACAAACACCACTCGGGTTCAGATCAGGGGGGCCGTTCCTCCCAATCACGCCCCTCCAGGTCTCACTGTCATTGCCCACATGGGCGTTGAAGTCCCCCAGCAGAACAAGGGAGTCCCCAGAAGGAGCGCTTTCCAACACCCCCCCTAAGGACTCCTGAAATGGTGGGTATTCTGAACTGCCGTTCGGTGCATAAGCACAAACGACAGTCAGGACCCATCCCCCCACCCGAAGGCGGAGGGAGGCTACCCTCTCGTCCACCGGGGTGAACCCCAACGTACAGGCACCGAGCCGGGGGGAAATAAGCACTCCCACCCCCGCTTGGCGCCTCTCCCCAGGGGCAACTCCAGAGTGGAAAAGAGTCCAACCCCTCTCAAGGACGCTGGTTCCAGAGCCCAAACTGTGTGTCGAGGTGAGCCCCACTATATGTAGCCGGTATCTCTCAGCCTCGCACACCAGCTCCGGCTCCTTCCCCGCCAGAGAGGTGACATTCCACGTCCCCATAGCTAGCTTCTGCAGCCGAGGGTCGGATCGCCCAGGTCCCCGCCTCCCGCTGCCGCCCAGCTCACATCGCACCCGACCCCTTTGGCTCCTCCCACGGGTGTTGAACCCATGGGAAGGGGGTCCCGCGTCGTTCCTTCGGGCTGTGCCCCGCCCAAGCCCCGCGGGTGTAGACCCAGCCACCAGGCGCTCGCCAACGGGCCCCTCCCCAAGGCCTGGTTCCAGGGGGGGCCCCGGTGACCCACGTGCGGGCAAGGGAAACCCACTTTCAAAGTTCTTTTTCTTCATTGAGGTCCTTGAGCCACTCTTTGTCTGGACCCTCGACTAGGACCTGCTTGCCTAGGGTGACCCTACCAGGGGCATGAAGCCCCCGACAATATAGCCCCCAGGGTCATTGGGACACGCAAACCCCTCCACCACGTTAAGGTGGCGGCTCAAGGAGGGGTAGTTGAATTCAGCACACCTTAATTATGAAAAAAAGTCCTGTTCCCAACTTTTACTAAAAAATGCCTCTGGGGTGCATAAATCTCAAAAATATCACTAGACTATATAGTTAGGCTACTCATACGTACGAGCAAGACCAGGGGAAGGGGCATGAACGAACAGAGACAAGACAGCAACAAGCGACCGGCGGGCAACACAGCAGAGTCTAGACGGCATGCAACCTGCTGAGGCATATGAAAAATCAGTGATCTATCATAATAGACGGAAACGAATAGCACCGGCTAATTGGGAAGCTACGTACCACACAGCCAGTCGGGGAGACGCACTGAAGTTCCAATACTATAATTTGGCTTACAAGGCCAAGCTAGCCAGCGCATCCACTACAATAGAGGACTGATGGCAGAGGCAGACACAGCAGCTGGGAGTGTACGGACAGAAGTCATATGACGTTAACATAACGCATATCCACCAAAGCTACAGAGTAGAGTAGAAAATAGCATACCTTCACGTGAATTGATTCCGGCACAATTCAGGGGCAACCATAGCCCAAAATGAACAGACCACGCACAGCAAGACGCCACCCGAGAGCGATTGATTATCCTACCAGAAGAAACTAGATGCACCCCAACCATAAACAGTAAAGGAATGAGGCACTATGACCAACGCTAATCATCAATTTACCTTGCGATCTGCGAGATATGTCCCAAACAGGGAAATCGAGAGATTCCACAAGCCAGGCAAATCAGCCTCACTGCTGCTGCTTACCAAACCAACTAGTTGGCACTGCTTTTAAAGAAAGCTCCCCAGCGAAAACACTAATGAGAACACTGGTTGCAGGTGTGCATATCAGGTTCACCAGTGTCTTACAGGTAGTGACACAATCTGTCAACCTGGCGGCCTTAAAGGCGCAGGCGTGTTATTCTAACCATTACATATGGAATATAAACTAAAGGAGAGAGTGAACGTGAGAGTGATAGGGGGTTGTAGTCTATCCACAGCCATGAACATAACAACACAAATGACCATAATTGACTCTCGAGTATCTATCAAAGACACTGTGTGAAGATAGCTGTCAAATTTGGCACACAAGTCTACATTGCTAACCTGCAGTCTAAAACCAATAGCTAAGCTAACGCTCTAAAGGCCATGACACACTGGGCTGATGATTGGTCGTCGGACAATGTGGGACCATCATTGTGTGATCTGTGGCCCCAGTCTCCTCTAATCAGCACTCACACTGCTAATGTCTCTGTTTTTTGTGGGGTGTAGTACTGTATATGCGGTGTGTGCACCTTTTTGGCAATGACACAGGTGATGCGAGGCGACGCAACAGTGGGCCTTTGATGTTTGGTGTTTCAGGGCCTAAAAAGATCTTGATCTTGAGCGCATAGTTGATTTACCTGAATGAAAAGAAGGTCAGAGGTCAACTTTTGAAAGGATTACTGCAACTCGAGAATGCCCTGCTACTAGACAGGGCGCAAAGGTTTCTACAGCAATGTACTCCTAGTAATGAATGACCTAGGATCCTTCTGTGCCACTATTAGCGCAACTGTGAACTCACCTACAGATGTTGCTGGCTTCACATCTTCCCATATCGGTGGCCGAGAAAGGAGCATCTTTTGCTGAAGTGAAAGGGGTTCTGCATGGGAGGCCCAGGGTAAAGGGAATAATTGTAAGGGTGAATGGGAATGAGAATGGCAGGCAAGGCAGGAAGAAGGCAATGCCAGAGGAGAGAGCTGAGCTGAGCAGGATGGTGAACAAAGGACATTAGCAGGCAGATGAACAAGCGGGCAAGCATCCTGAGACAAAGGGTGAAAACGTTAAAACTAAAGCAACAAGGTACAATGAATCTAACCACTGTGGTTGAAACAATAATCTGGCAATGAGTGAGTGAAGAACCCTACAACCCCCATTGCCATAGTGGGAGAATGCCGAAGTGTGTGTCTCTAATCTAGTAGTCATAGCACTGAGTTACTCCAGTGGAGTAACATCTTCTGCGCCAGGGTGAAGGGTGTAAACTCTGGGGCTCAGACTGTCAACTGAGGACAGGTTAAGAGTGGGACTGGCTGACCTGTTAATGAAAGCAACAGTGTAACAATGTTTTAATTTTTGGTTGTTATTGGGGTGTAGTAAGCCAGTGTGGCTTTCCACCTCTGCTCCCTGCTCACTGTGTGTCATCGGGCTGTGGGCAGTCGTCCGCCTTCGAATTGATTACGGGGCGATGCCATGGAAATTATATGAAGGGAGGATCATTTGCCTCAGGTGTGTCTACCTGCCTCTTCTGGGTGGCAGGCCTGTGGGGTCAGCAGTGTGGCACGGTTGCCGTGGCTGTCGCAAGGAAGGTTAACTTGCCAGGTTGTATGTTTTATACTCTTCGGTATTTTATTATTTTTTTAGCAATATGATTTATAGTTGGGCATCTATGGCTTCTTGGTGGTAGCTGATGTGCTTTCTGTGTGTGGTAGGATTGGCTGTTTGTTTGGCTGGAGGTTGCGGCCGAGGGAGCGCTGTTTCAGAGGTGTGTGTGTGTCGTTACACAAGGGTTGAAGTGGAGGAGCGTGGCTGTTTTAAATATGATTCTCCACCTCTGATTGCTGTTAACAGTTAAAGCTGCCGCATTGTGGTGTACCGCCTTGGCGCTGGATCACTGAAGCCTCCACGTCCCGCCAGTGGCTCACCACTGCTGTTCTGTCTGGGCTGGTTTTTTGGGCCCTGTTGCCGTTTTAGTGATCAATACCCGTTTTTCTCTTTGTGTGTGTGTGTGTGTGCCTAGCACACAGGGTGTTGTGATGCATCTAGTGCAGTAGCTAGAGGCAAGGTGCATGCCTACTTGCCATCTGCTTGCAACCCTCTCGCTTACAGCTTGCTGCATCTGGCTAGCCCCTGTGGTGAACGGAGAAGCAGCCCTGGGTGTCAGTCTTCCCCTGCCAGTACATAGCCTCTCTATCACTAAGACTCCTGTCTGGCCTCCACGCGGCCACACGCGGTCACTGGGTGTCTTGCGACCCCAGGCAAATCAACAGGGGATCTCGGAGCTGCAGTGGTCCCCAGAGGCGTAATGTGCAGGCCCACGATGTGGACACGCCCTGGCATCAGCCAACCACTGCCCCACTGCCTTGTGGGTTAGTACGGGAGTGCACAGGGCTAGGGGAGCACACCCTGAGAGAAAAGCACCGTGCTTGGCGGCGCTCGTTAGGCGGTCCCCCAAAAAGCTGGAGCTCCGGCAGCCGCCTGCAACCACACTCACCTGAAGGTCATCTCGAGTCTTCACTCTTGCCACTGGAACACGGTGGGTGCGGCCAAGCTTGTGGGGGAAGGAATTGTGCACCCCTTTCCTCACATTAAATCCACTCTTCGCGCAGGCTTCAGCTTTCCACTGTAGAAGTTCCCTAGTGACTGCATAAAGTGACGGGGGCAGGTCAAGGATGTGACTGGGAGCTCTTAGCTTGCGTCCTGCACAGAGGCGGCATGGGCATGATGGTCGTCGTGACAAAGACGATGACAAAGACACTTAAAAATGCTGGAGCAGCAGCACGAGGTGGCCCGGGTCGCAGCAGAGCAGCGCCACCGGAAGTACATCGCGCTGGTCTGGATGTGAGGGGGCAGAGGGAGTCCAACGAGGAAGAGAGGGAAGATAGCAGGGTAGAGGAGGCTTCCTCAGTGGAGAGTAATGTGAATTGTTCTCAGGGGGGTACAGCAGAGGAGAGGGTTTTCATGTTGTGGTGGGTGGTGATAGTGTGGGGGGTAGGAGGAACAGAGGAGGGGGATTTCAAGGGGAGAGAGAAAGCGACAAAGTGATGGTCAGACACAGGGAGCGGAGTAACTGAGCAAGGGTACTGCAGGACCTTGTGAAGACAAGGTCAAGTTAGTTCCTGGCTCTGTGGGTCGGAGGAGAGGGAGAGAGTTAGGTCAAATGTAAATAATGTTGTAAAGTCAGATGATTGCAACTTCTCTGGCTTTATGGTGAAGTCGCCCAGGACAACCAGCGGAGTACCGTCTTCAGGAAAGCAGCTGGGGAGGGCATCCATCTCGCTGAAGAAGTCATGGAAGGGACCCGGAGGACAGTACGTGACTGCAATGTAGAGCTTGATAGGAATGGTGACAGCAACAGCGTAGAGTTCAAATGCTGATCTGGTCAGGTGTTCCAAGGGAAGCACCTGGTAGGACCACTTGGGTGAGATGAGGAGTCCAGTCCCCCCTCCTCACCCTGACAGTCTTGGGGTGTGTTAGAAGGAGTAGGCGTTAGAGAGGGCAGTCGGAGTTGTGTTTTTTTCTGGGATGATCCTTGTTTCTGTTAGGGCGAGGAAGTGGAGGGTCTGGAGGCAGGCATAGGCAGAGAAGGAGTCTTGACCACTGATTGGCAGTTCCAGAGTCTGCTCATCACTTCGAGGTCAGTGCAGACAGAGAGAGAGGAGTAGAGTAGATTGGAAGGGGTGCAGCGTGGAGTATTGGGTCGTGGATGGCGTCTGTGTTGGGTAGATGTCCTAATGGGGATAGGGGTTACACACATGGCTACAATACACAATGCAATACACAAGGGTTACGGTTAGCAGTCCTAACCTTTGGACCCTAATCCTCATGGGACTCCCTTAGTCATAGTAATCAGAAATCTATTGAAACATGCCACAACTCTACATCCTTCTTTCTACCTATAAAGGGAACTTTCGGAGGCCACCTACCAGAGGAACATTATATGACACACATTAATAGCAAAGTGCAGTATAAATAAATAAGCTTAGTTCAAATAACAGATGAACACAGACTCATAACTTCCATAAATCCATACTTTTGTTTTCTCATTCAGCCTAGGTACTGACATAGTCCTGATGAAGCCTATTGGGTTCACCAACTCTGCCTGCTTGAGTCACCGTCTGTCAGATGAGTCAGTTGTATTGACCAGTGGTGTGATACTGGGAGGTGTAGGTGGAGGGGTGGCGTTTTGAACAGTCTCTCTATCAGGTACTGGTGAGGTGGACATCTGTGGCATGTCCTCTTCAGAGCTTTTCAATGGAGTTTCATCAACTCGGAGGAGATGTCACCTGTTCCTGATGTATCTGTTTCCATATGTAGCTATTAGGCTGCTGAGCTGGGCCTTCCAATCTTGCCACTGGGTCAAAACCATGAGCAGTCTGCACTCTGACTGTTTGTTTGACCTGGTCTTAGTGCAGAGAGGCGGCAAGCACTGCGGTCATGATACACTTTCCCCCTCATTCACTGTTTGGTGATGGCACCTGTCATGTTGACTTGGACAGCAGGTCGGAGCATGTCCGTGTTTGCTGCCAGGAAGGTCTTGGTCTGTCTGGACATGAAGCGCTGAGTAGAGGAAGGGAGTCCATCATGGGGAATGTTGTGTGGAGAAGGGCTGCTTGGATGTAAACGGTAAAGGGGCATTTAGCAGACGCTTTTGCCCAAAGCGTTTTCCAAGCGATTTGTTGATCAGGGAACGGATGTAGTGTTTTGGTTTTGCTTGCTGACCAAATTAATGCACCCAGCTAAATAAAATACTTTATTTTAAGTTGGTAACATTTTTTTCATATAGATATATTGCATTTTTCAACATAACTTCAATGTAGCAGGCTCATAATACCGTGTCCGGATTTGCTTGTCGGTTCATATACATTTGGGGTTTTCCCTAGAATTTCTGCTATAACGTAGTAAGACTACTGTTTCCAAGAATAATAGTCACAAAGTGAATCTCGTAAATCTGTAACTTCAGCATTACCTTGCACACTGCATGCCAAGTCGCAAGGTTTTGTGGTTTGGCAGCAGCCCACACTCCCTACTTTAAGGTATTTGCTCCGCGGCAGCTGCCAGCTGAAAAACTGTGTTTCAGACAAACAAGATTAATAAACTTTGTTAACATTAACATGGTTTTGTAATACCAATTGATGCCAACAAGAGGTCAATCAATCTAGTAATATCCAATAATGACATGACTGCATGTTTATATTTGTGCCTGTGTCAATGGAGGTCCAGTAAAGGTGAGCCCATCTATAAATGGTCCCTTGGTGACAGCATGAGATTGACCCAGTTATCTGATTGACCCAGTTTCCGGCCCAGGCTCTGTGTGTCTCCCCTAAGAAGTTCCAAATGGTTGGTAAACCAGATAACACAACAGTTCTCTAGCCTCTCTTTCTTGTTTCCTCTTTCTGCACACAAACAACCTTCAACACCACAACAACCCTCTCTTACCCTTTGTTTGGCTGCCTGTCTCTTTGAGATTAGCAGAGAGAGTGTCACCTTAATAAGGATTAATGCCAATGCTAATCCAACTCATCTGCTTGTGTTACACACTCACCTGTCCACACAAGTACTTTACAAGACAACATGTTCAGCGGACAGAGATAAAATGTCTTTACATTTAAAAGTATTGTGGCAAGATGAAGGAACGACTCAAACGGAGGCAGTTGAAGTTCTTTATTCATCAATTGCCAACACAAGAATGAATGACAGAGAAAGCGCGCCAAAACACCAAAGGGCACAAACCACGCCTCCTACCCGTAAACCTTCTGGGTGAGAGACACAAACACATGAAATTCAGTATAGGCATTTCAACAGATCTGTGAATGGCACAGTATGAATGTTTTTTTTAACCATTTGGCTTTTGAGCAGGTTTATTATTATGTCAAAAATTTCGGACCCCACATTGACAATTATTTCCTCAGAAGTATGTAAAGTAAGTCGGGTGAAGTCCATTGGCAGGAAATAAACCACAGTTCACAGGATATCAGCACCCCTGAACGAGGTCCTAGCACCGAGGAAGGCAGAGAGGCCAGCCATCTTAAAAGCGAGAGGATTAGTGCTCAGGAACCTAGGATTAAGTGGCCAGGGGCCTCAGATAGTAGGGAATACTTAGTTCAACATTGTTGTTTTTGTAGAATAGGATTTTAGGCAAGCTTAAAGGAACTGCCGAGGGTAAGTTGGAGAAAATGGGTGGTGTTATTTATGATTAAGGAGCAGAAAGGTTTGGCATGTTTGAGAAAAAGAGGAAAGCAGTTACTGAGGTAGTTAAATCTAGGCGCCAACAAGAAATATACAGACTTGTCTGGGAGAGAAGACGGTTTAGGAGGCTGTGGAGGAAAGTTACAGAGGTTGAGAAGGAAGGGTTAAGGTTGCAAGTAGATGTGAATGATCAATTGGCAGTGTTAAGAAGAACAGAAAGCATTAGGAAAAACAGGAAAAAGAAAGAGCGAGCTAGAATAGCATTTTACAAGGACCCGTTTAGATTTGTGAAGTTGTTATTTAGTAAAGAGAAAAATGGTAGCCTTAGGGCTTAAAGATCCCATGCCACACCTATTTCATTCTTTTTTTTTATAATCCTTGATGTCCTTTGATCGAGTTTGTAACATTATTTGTGTTGGAAATGTCTTGGATAGCTTATTTCAAGCTATTCTAGCATCACTGAAAAGCCTGATAGAAAAGACGACTGGTTTTCTCATGAATATTCATGTATTAATGAGCATTGCTCTGATTGGATCACTGTTCACATGAATATTCAATATTTAAATTTCGCTTTGCTCTGATTGGATCAGCCTCTGGACGACTAAACAGCTGTCAACGTGCTTACCGAGGCACAGCAAACCTAAAAACAATGGCAGGGATTTTGCCTTACGTGTTTGATCCAGAGTCGGAAGATGAGCCTGAAGGAGAAGACCAACAACCACAAACACATACGATGATGGACGTTTCAGAATGGTAATTTGTGCTAACTTAACCTATCAGACAAGTCTGATAAAATACTGGCATAGGGCTTAGTGGTGGCTATACGCCAATAAATGGAGCGTAGGCCTATTCCCACCTCTTTTATTTCCCGAAATGGATTATGCACTTCCAAATCGTTTATGAACCCAATGCATTTTGTAATATTACAAAATAACACGGTATTATCCACATTTAGGCTACGTATAGTATAGTACAGGCCTATGCACTCAACTTTCCCGGAGGCTACCTGTCCAAACACTTTTAGTCTGTCTTTTGTAATCATCACGTCGTGGTCCACCTTGCTATAAGCACATTTCTGCTTTTTATTAGACCACTACACACCTGCATATAGCCCTTTCCATCAAATAGCTTGTTAGTGATTGTTTTATTGATAGACATTCTAACAGAGCAACCAGGTTATTCAAATAGGCCTAGTCTTAGGATAGTCATAACTCTTTTTGTATTGGCATTCATGTTGTAGGCCGATTTTTTCATTTTCATATAACCAGACTGATTTTTATATATTTATATATATATATTTATATATATATTAGGGAGGCCTATAGCCTAATTTGTGTTTCATTATCGATGGCTGCCAAACACATTGCCAACCTTTTGCTTCAGGTGTACCTGTGTGAATTGCTCTACAGTGCAGACAGAGGTGGAGAATGTATGCTGCAGGGAGACACCAACGGTAAGACAGTGTCACCATGGATGATATGGATTACATTTTGGTTATACACTGTCAGTAAAATCAGATTTTATTAATCAAACATATCTGATTGCACAGGTTGTAAGAATAATGGAAGAGGAAAATCCACCAATATTATGCATGGCCCTCCACCCAGGACTAGATCCAGTTTGTTTCAATAGGTATTCCCAGCGAAATGCCCTGAACATTTATCAACGCGATTATGGGAACTTACAAGTGAGAGGCAATAAGTAAGTGAGATCAAAAAATGTCTACACTACGGCACATCAGCATATTCAAACATGTCTACCAACCTCATACAAGTGATGGAGCTGTACCTACCAATAAACCAATACAAATAAGGAACATTTTGAACAAACTTTATTCTATTTACACATGACTAAACATGTCATATATAACTCACATATACAGTTCAGCCTTAGCCATATATTCATAAACAACAATGTCCTCTGTTTTTTTACAGCCGTTGCAAATACTTGGCCTACAGGTCATTTGTCAGCTGGTGCTGGGGATATCTTGGCAGGAAGGTACGTGTGGTCATCCCCTCTTGTGTGGTCCAACGCATACGAAGGGAGTTCCCTGATGCTGAAGGTCAATATGTTGGCTTTAAACCTCCTCCACTCTAAAGCGTGAAACATAGGCCGCAACAGGGTCTTCTAAGGGTGGATGTTCGTATTGGGACGACAGGTCACTGGGCACAGGAATCTTCTGACGCTCCTCCTAGTAGGGCAGGGGGTTAAGCACTACCTTTTCAAAGAGGAGATGCATCAGGCTGAAGATTTAGCCCAAAAGAAATACAATGTAGGTAAACTCCTCATGTAACAATGTACAAAGTGTTTTATACATCAATAAATATTTACTTACAACTTACTTGGTTGTGTTTTTATTGCTTTCACTGTGGACTCTTCCCCTTCATCTTCCTCCTCTACAGCTAACCAAGGTCTTTTAGCTGGCGTTGGCTTGATTGGCGTAGAGGTCGAGGGTCCCCAAGGTGCATCATCGGTAGTTATACGCACACTTACAGAGCAGGCAGTAGTTTGTGTGCCTAAGGAATATTACGGCATATTACTGTTTTGTTACACCATTTATGTGAGAATAACAACAGAAGCCATCCAGTAATCTATAGATTACTTCAGGTGTGTAGAGTTAAAAAATGAGTAGAGTAATTAAGTGTATATACTATGGCTGGCAAGTTGTGCTGAAAACAATAGTACACAGACCGTAGCAAACATTTGAAGTTTATAGTTCATAAAATCTACTAGAAGGTGCATGAACTATTTAGATTTTTGCAAACCCTATTGTATAAATGTGCATCTCGATGAAGTTGAGTTTACTTGGTTTAGCCACCATTATCAACACTGCATGATCAGAACAAAAGTTACTTGGCACATGAGTATTTGAAAAATGAATGAAATCACAAACCTCTGCTTCTCACATGACTGCGTAAAGTACCAACAGAAAGCTGTGTACCACTGGATGACAGACTAGGTGGATCTGTTTGGCAAGATGCATGGTTGTTGGATGTTTTTGATGTGCTCTAAATGACATAATACACACAAGAGACAATTAGACACCAAGTAAAACATAAAGCTAAATCATAGCCTGAAGCCAAATGAATAAAGTCCTGGAAAATTTGACATAGATGTTAACTTACACTGTAATAAAAGCAAACTTATCTGAGTAGTAGACTAGCCTACAAGTTAACCTCATCTACAGGCAAATTATCCTGATAGCTGCCAGATTAGTTTTGTAACCATAACTACTAGACGGTTGTGCTGCTGACATGAAGAAAACTATGCAGAAATTGTACACATATATACAAATATAGATACCGTGTATGGGCAGAAAATCCCTTATGGCTATAACTCGCTGATAGTAGTAGAGAGAGCACATCCAACTCTGTACAGGTGCAGGGTAAAGAGTCCGTCAGATAATAAGAAAAAGTATACCCGCACTGTCGCTGCTGCTTCCAGTGATTGTATTAGATGAGCAGCGACAGTGTGTGGGTATACTTTTTCTTATTATGCAACTCGCTGATAATCATAACTTGCAACAGTAGGCTGGCTACCTTATCAAACCTCTTGGTGATTAGCCTACACAACCAGGTCATGTCAGCACTGTGTTAGTAGCTACAAGCAAAAAGGTTGACCATTGCCCTGGTCACCTCAATTAAATCAAAAGTATAATGGTGGCAGGAATATGTTTTGCGCTGTGTTGTTCTTTTCCTTTACCTTCACTGCAACCTTATTGGTATATCTAGGCGGCTACCATGGATTGAAGTTAGCGCTAGCTGCAAGTGCGACTTTACTGTTCATGCTAGCTGCTAGCGTTCTCGAAAATGGGCACATAGATCATGTAGCTGCTAGTTACATATAACTTTTTAAATAGGATTTCATTGTGTAGATAAAAGTACTTACGGCTGATGGAGAGGTGGGCAACCACAACTCCAGGTTTCAAAACCAACTTTGAGGCAAACCCACTGCTGTACTCCCCGAAGTTGACGAAGTTATCGTCCTTGAAATGCGCCGAACACAGCACTAATCTGCTTCCATAGTTTTCTGGTATTCGATCTCCAAAAATAAATTGCAACTGCAAATGCATTTCTCCCTTAATTCCTCTGTCTTTGGCAGGAGATGCAATGTGGACGAGTTGCTTTGGCATAACACACAGGTTCGATTTCGTTCTGCCATTGCATTCACAATTCTGTAACTAGCCTGTTACTACTGGCTCAATCTCGACTCCCTTCAGAAATTCTGTGGGTGGTTACAAACCAACCAAGTGGGCGGGTTCATGAATAATAATGTGGCACTTCTACGTCACAGTGTCACTGCTTTCAGATCGGCTCGTTTTTTCTGCCTTTTTACTTTCGTTGGCTATTGCATACAGCAGACAAACTGCATAGATTTCAAATTTACCACAGGTCACAAACTTATTCTGACCTAGGTTATTTAACAAACAATAGCAAAAATGGGATTTTAATGGCATGGGATCTTTAACGCTATCAGCTGATCGCACGCCTGTAATATAAACAGAGAGGCGTGGCGGGAGTCGCGTAACCATGACAATCACTCAGTACGTTTACATGCAGCAAGAAATTTGAATTTCTGATCGGATCAGATAATGACATGCGTAAGACCGGATCACTTTTCCGAGTATACATGCCGTTCAGAGAATCGGATTAACAGCCGGAGCATGGGCTGACTCTGGACGCTATGTGGCGCTGCGCATGGGCAGAATGGCACTGTGCATGCGCAGAATGCAAAATCCGATTCAGATCCGATTGTTAGTTAGTTAGTTAGTTTTAAGTTTATTGTCCCCGTGGGGAAACTTCACTTGCAGCCAGGTGTACATACAAGAACACAACAGATAGACAAACACATACACACATAATAAATAACACCAACTGCAATAGTTAAAAATGTAAATGTAAACAGCAATACTGAACAACAAACAAACAAAACAGAACTGTGCATAATATGCCCCTCACTGAAAGTTCTTAGTACTCCCAGTTTAGGAGCTGCAGGTTATAATGGAGGAAACAGACGCATTTTCTCCCGTCACATCCACAATCCACACTGGATTTGTTTTCGGCTCTGCCATTTCTTTAAAAAGAATAAACAAAAACACAGATCAGTGTCACTTCTACAATCATCTTACTTACTTACAATTCAACACAATTCAACACACACACATCTAATTTTATGTATTCAATTATTCCAGTTGTCAATACATTTCGATGGAGTGTTGAATTCACTAACTTTTTCCTTACACTTGTGAGTTTTGAAGAGGACTTTTACGAACTTATCCGGAAAGACGGAAGAGACGTCGACGCAGCGGTAGCCTTAGCAACAGTGAGTTGAAGCTATCAGAAAAGTGCTCTTTTAAATAAACTCCTGGTGTACTTACAAACTTTAAAATGCCTCGTTTTGTGAGTACAGACCATATATGTACTACTACAGAAGTTGGGTAACAATCCATGCATTATTAGTGGGGTAATTTACGAGATATACACATTGTACCGGACACTCCGATACTAAGCCATTCGGCTGATAACCCTAAACTTGATAAATATTGACCGTCGCTAAAAATACATCTGTGGGGGTATTTGGCTGGATTATTGGTGGAAATTACCTCAGGGTGAATTTTACTCCGAACCATCACTTTAAAGTAATAATTATCCCCTAAATAAATAACCATCCAAATTACATGTAGTTAAAAACAGATAAATATAATTTAAAAATAAATATAGGTGTAACAAATGTATATTGGATAAAAGTCTATTTAAAATCCCAACTGTGTTGTAATTAGACAATTGGAAAAAAAAGGAAAAAACACGCATTTTATTTCGAAGGGCCAGATTCGACACCCTGTGACACTCCGTGGGACGTCAACAACTCTGTGTGTTTTCTCTTCCGGTAATGCTCAGGGTTAAAAAGGCTAAAGCTAGGCTATCAACAACGTCAGGAATAAGCACAAAAGCTGCCTCATGTCGATGTGAATGCACTGCGGACATTAAGCTAGCTGTGTTATCCATGACCATCTGCCCGAATGGCTGGGTGATATCCGTGTGTCAAGCTAGGTGAATTTTCAAAGACAAAATCCCCGCTCGTATCCCGACGCAGCTTAAGAGGAACTGCTATTGAAGAAAACCCCTATCGCAGGCTGTGTGGTAGGATGCAATGAACACTTTGCACAAGTGCTATTAAGGAAAAGGGCCCCAACGATTCAAGGCTTTTCTTCGGGAAGAAGGTTTTGTTTTTGCCGGCTTTATTATTTTGGTTGTTACTTTTCCCTCATTATTCAAAGGTTTTATTGTCATTTGCTCAACAGATACAGCGTACATGTTGGCAATGAAAATCTTAAGTCCCAGGCATCCCAAAACAACTCAATAAGTGTCTAAGAATAAGAGAAAAAGAGAAAAACTAGTGCAATAAAAATAAAAAATAAAATATATATATCGCATGTTGCAAAAAAATTAAGATAAACAAAAAAAGAAAGTACAACAAAACGACACTAAAATGAGATGTTTGAGGAGCTCGAGACAAGGCAGCCATCCTCTGCGCCATCTCGCCATCGCATATATTCTGATGATTTGTTGTGTTGTTATTCTTGTTCTACTGTAATAATAATTGGCCATTCATTCAACCATTGTTGTGTGTGTGGTCATTGATATTCAAAACATTGGCTCTAAACAACTTAGTATCTTCTGATCTGGTCTATTTGATTTGACTGAATAATTCTTAACTATGCTCATTTACAACATTGTAAAACGGGTTACATTAGCATCCCATCAGGATTCCCCTGTTCTATCTAAAGGCAGTGGACTGTTGATGGGAAAATGCTCAGTTATGCTGCAGTTTCGATCATTTAAATCTGTTGAGGAATTCCATGCCCAATTATCACTCCCATCCTCAGCAACAATAAATGTACCCATGGACTGAATATCCACGCTATCTGGCTGATGGAAAACCCAGGAAGCCTGTGGGTTGGGCTGAATTGGAGCTGTCATTACAAAATAAAGACTGGCTGGTTGCTGGTGCTGGAGTCTCATCTGGAGGAACATAGGAAAACACAGTTACCTATTACTCACCTATGCTGATATGTGTACAACAAAGTGGGATGCACTGAGCTATTGAAACACCAGATATTTATCACTAATCCACTTTCCAGAAACCCTATCGTGTTTCCCCTCCTAAGCTGAAGGTGAAGAAGGGACTCTTTGATAACATGCTGAGGGACGCTGTTATTGAACCCTCATGTCTGGTTCTTCAGTTGTCCTGATTTTTGGTTGGCAGGCGGTTAGAAGGTTGGCAAGCCAAGATTCTGTATAGATTTCAGGAAAGGGAATGTCATGGATGCCTCCCATGGAGAACTTTAAAAGTCTTGCAGGTGCTGCTGTCTTATCTTCCCTGGACTTTAATAGCAGGTACTGGCAAACTAGTACTGGTAAAAAAAAAAATCACAGCCTTCATCTGCCCCATGGTTCTGTTGTTTGGACTGAAGAATGGTCCACAACATTCCAAAGGCTCATGGAGAGAATTAGATGGTAGAGTTTGGACCAGAGGTTCTCCGGCCAGCTCTGTTTGAAGTATTGTACATCGCTTCTCATGAGGGAAGCTTCTTCTCTCAACTGATAAAGATATGCCAGGTTGCTCTCCTAAGTGACCGTACTGGGCAGGATTATGACAAGCCTCTAAGATAAGATAAGATAAGATTTTCCTTTATTAATCCCCCTTAGGAGAAATTCACAGTGACCAGCAGTACAAGGGGATAGATGAGTGCAATAAAAACCTGACTATAGACAATAAACAATAAATAGATTTACCTAGACAAGATTAGATTAAATTGAATGCGAGCTCTTAAAGTCAGATCGGTGAAAAAAGTGAGAGCCTTTGTGCTTCCAGGCGCATTGACATGTCTGTCTTGATGTCACATATGGGAATTGCTCTTGACAACCCGATGTCATCCGCATATCCCACATCAAGGGTGTCGTCAAACACAGCATTCCGTGTGGCCATATAGAGAAGGAAGACATATGGGGAAACTACCCCCCCTTGTGGCACCCCAGATCTTGTGGCACCAGTTTCAGTGAGCCAGGTGTGCATTGCTCGAACTAAAGCTGTTGTGGTACTGTGCTTAGGCAGATATGCGTATTGATTTTTGCACACATCGAGCACTGTGGGCATAAGCTTTTTCAAAACAAACCGTTCTGCTGTTTTCCCAACACAAGAGGTTGGAGAGATGGGACGCCAATCTGAGATTGAGCCGGAGTCTTGGCCTTTGGGTATGGGACAGACATTTGACTCTTTCCATATGTCTGGAACACGCCCTTGTTGGTAGGAACAGTTGGCCAGATGTGTGATGACCGGGGCCAGGTCGTCTGCCTGTTCTTTAAGCAGCCATGTTGGAATACCATCCGGCCCACTTGCTTTCCGAGGGTCCAGGCGAGTTAGAGCAAGCTTCATCTCACCTATGTTACAAAAAGACCTGTCATGGAACCACAACACCGCATCACTGGCCAAAAAAGCCCACCAACGCCTGTACTTCCTCCGCAAACTAAAAAAAAGCTGGGGCCTCATCCACCATCATGCACAACTTCTACAGAGGCACCATCGAGAGCCTCCTGACCAGCTGCATCACTGTGTGGTACGGTGCCTGCACCGTGTCCTGCCGCAAGACACTGCAGTGCATAGTGAGAGCAGCTGAGAGGATCATCGATGTCTCTCTCTCCCCCATTTTGGACATTTACACCACCCGCCTCACCAGCAAAGCCATCAGGATTGCTGGTGACCCCACCCACCCATCCCACAGTATCTTCAGTCTTCTGCCGTCGGGGAGGAGACTGCGGAGTCTCCGGGCCAGAACTAGCAGGCTCAAGGACAGCTTCTTTCACCAGGCTGTCCGGAGGCTCAACTCCCTCCCTGCTCGTCCCCTGCCCCCCCCCCTCTCCTCTGCCCCCCTGCCACAGACTCTTAACCTTGCACCCACCTCAGACCCTCACCCTCCCTCCACCACTCACAAACTCTAATTCTGACTATGACACATCAGAATGTCTTTTGACTGTTTTTAAATGTTTTGCACTATTCAATTTTCAACGCACTACCTCACTTTTTTTCATACTTTTCTGTTTCTATGTTTTGTCTGTACAATGTCCGTTTGTCTACTTTGTTTGTCCATTTGTTCATTTTGCACCGCAGGTCTGAGAGGACTGCAATTTCATCTGTGATATATGCCTGCCATGTAGCACACTTGACAATAAAGATACTTGAATCTTGAAATATTGGTTAACAAAGACATTGTTTCTGAACATCAATGAAATTCAAAACCGTAATAACTGAAAAAGATACAAAACACCATGCAGTGTGTATAAAAAATATTTATTGCAAACAGACAGTACACGGCACACCACCCTATAAGAGAGTCCATGTGCCAGCCAAAAGGTCTATATGAGCACTTCCGTCTCAATACCCCAGCCATGGTCCTGCTCCCTTTGCAAAAGCCTCATTAAACTGTGCATCGCTCTTCTGCTGAGGCGGAAATCCAGTTTCAGCTCAGTCTCTACTGTACATTGAACCATATGCGCAGTATAGGCGGGATGGGGTTTATGGCACAGTAGCTTATTGGAGCACCAATAGAAAGAAAAACATCACACCATTAATGGGCTGAGTTGGAAAAATGTTTGCCCATGCAAACTAGCTGTTTACGTCTCCCCTGCCCCCGTACAAAGCACATAGTGACTAATGCATGATCCAAATACATCAATATGACCAATGATCAGGTACGACTTACGAGTAGCATAAATCCTTAACATATAGCTAACAGTCATGACAAAATATATACTGGATATTTACTGGGTTCGTATTACAATAGAAGTCCATGTAATTTACGCGTGTCCAGTGTCAGCTACTGTGTTGGGTTAGTTCGGCTAACGTTAAATACAGTTGTTTACAAATTGCAACTAATCCATACATACCATAAGCTGATCCACCAGCAGTCGTAGGGCTCTTCTTCTCCCTTGATTTCTGCGATTTGTTGCAGACAATCACAAAAAAAGAATGCACGCAATCGAAATACACGCAGCTGCAGACGGCATCTTGGAAGTTTTGTGATCAACAATTGTCGCCTCTGGTGACGTGCTGCCAGCTAGCGTCGATGATGATGTAACCGTAACGAGTGTTGTCTCAATTCATAGGGGCATGTTTTTACCCCTAGCCCTTAACACTCTGTTTCAAGGGCCAAGACGTAGCGGAAGGGGAAGGGGCAAGGGGAAGGGGCAAGGGGAAGGGGTAAGATAGAGAATTGAGATTGGGCCCTAGTAATTTTACCCCTAATTCTAGTTTGGTACACGCTGCTCAGTGTTCCCACAACATAAGCAACAGAGGGATCATCCTGTGCTGTGTACTCATATGGTAGTATGTCTCTTAATCCTTCAACGGCTGTGTTGCATGAATACTCAAAAATCAGGTTTTGATAAAACTCGGATGTGTCCTAATCAACAAAAACCACTCTTTTGATCGAGCCGTACTTCTTAAGGAAATCGGGAATTTCTTCATCTTTATCTGCAATCGGGGTCACCCCACTAACAATGACATTCAGGATTTTTACACCGGGCCTCTGGACAAAATCCTTATTGGATATGATTTCAGTATTGATATTCAAATCAACTGTCTCCTGGCTGGCTCAACAAGTTCTATAACCCTTTTTACAATGTTGTCAATGAGCACAGGTAAGAATTATTCAGTCAAATCAAATAGACCAGATCAGAAGATACTAAGTTGTTAAGAGCCAGTGTTTTAAATATCAATGACCACATACACACAACAATGGTTGAATGAATGGCCAATTACAGGGCTCTCAAGTCTCACGCATTTGGCGTGAGACACACGCATTTCAACTCTTTCACATGCTCACACGCCACACATTGTATTTCTCACGCAGAAAAATTACCAGGATACGCCCTCCAAGTTCCACCGCTGTTTTTTTATAACAGTAGAACAGTTAGATGAATCAAGTGTAGTTCCGTAAAGTTCAGAATGCCCTACCACGCACCAGCTAATTAAATTCAAAATAGCTACCGATCAGCCAATCAGAAAATAGAATTTCTGTATCCAGGTAAGTTTTAGATATTCCCGCTACAACGTCACATTCTGATTCCAACGTCACATTGATTCACGGGCTCGCTTAAGAAGAGGACAGCTGTCACATTGACGAAGTGGCAACCGACTTATTGACGTTTATAGCTGTGTCTTTTAAGGTGAGTACATTCAAAGTGTTGATAGCTAGCTATGAGGCTACATTTTCACTAAAGGTAACGTTCAGTACCTAACTGACCTCAGAAAACAATCAAGAGATCATTTATGAGCAGTTTACTATGCACAAGACCACTGCTACCGATAAAAAAAATCCAACCTCAGAAAACAATCAAGAGATCATTTATGAGCAGTTTACTATGCACAAGACCACTGCTACCGTGTAGTTCATGAAAATGTTAGTTTCAAACCCTTGTTATGAGAAAGTATATCATAGAGCTCTGCACTATATTATCTTATATTACCCCGCCATACAAGTGCAATTCGCTGTGAGGACGTAGTTTTCTCGTTGGTTGATTATAACCCACGCCGCATACATCGCTGTCTTGTGTCCTTGCCTTTGACTAGGGAGAACTTGTGATTTCAATACACAAAACTCTGTGTATATGTCATGGTATTTGACGTCCTGTACATGACCACAGACAACATATTCGTAAGCATCCAGTGACTTATAGGCTCGTAATTGCTCTCTGGTGTACACGCTTGGTTTCTCAATTAAATATGTGGCCACTGTATATTCGGCTACTTCGTCACGTCGTCAACCCACTCATCAATAGCACACGGATCTGGAAGTCGGACACCATTTGTCAAAGTCAACTTTTTAAGGTAATATTCGCAATCTTTTGCTGACAATCCCCTTGCATAGGTTGACAAGCCGTTGATCTCCGCCATACTTCTGTTGCCAGGCTGCGTGCGCACACGTTCTACGTCATCATTGTTTACAAACAGTAAAAGGGTCTATGGGACATATCAACGTCCAAATCTGTACGATCGGTGTAGATTATTTTTCCCCGCGAGACATAAACGGCTTGTTAGAATTTCAAAATTTCACCGTTTGTCAACTCTTCTGTCATTGGACGCTACGTTATCGCGGGAGCGCTTGGCGCGGAGCGAACTTGGAATTGTGGGAGCAGAGGATTAACAATTAGCGACAAGAAGCAGAGGAGTTTGGGAGACGACGAAGGAGCACGGAAGGCAAGGCCCAGTAGCTAGGAGACGACGAGCAGGAGCAGGGAAGAGGACGGAGGAGCACGGAAGAAAAGGAGCGGGAGCTAGGACAACGACTAGCGGGAGCAGGGAAGAGGACGGAGGAGCACGGAAGAAAAGGAGCGGGAGCTAGGACAACGACTAGCGGGAGCAGGGAAGAGGACGGGGGAGCACGGAAGAAAAGGAGCGGGAGCTAGGACAACGACTAGTGGGAGCAGGGAAGAGGACGGGGGAGCACGGAAGAAAAGGAGCGGGAGCTAGGACAACGACTAGCGGGAGCTAGGACAACGACTAGCAGGAGCTGGGAAGAGGACGGAGGAGCACGGAAGAAAAGGAGCGGGAGCTAGGACAACGACTAGCGGGAGCAGGGAAGAGGACGGGGGAGCACGGAAGAAAAGGAGCGGGAGCTAGGACAACGACTAGCGGGAGCAGGGAAGAGGATGGGGGAGCACGGAAGAAAAGGAGCGGGAGCTAGGACAATGACTAGCGGGAGCTAGGACAACGACTAGCAGGAGCTGGGAAGAGGACGGAGGAGCACGGAAGAAAAGGAGCGGGAGCTAGGACAACGACTAGGAGGAGCTGGGAAGACGAGGAGTGGGGACACCAGGACAGCAGAGGAGGAACAGAGACAAAAGGCGGTAAGCAAACTTGACTTTAGTCACTTGTCAGGTCTTTTGCAGCTCATGAGTAGCAGCTAGTGAGTAGCTAGCTTACAATCTTTACCATGATTACATGCCGTTTTTGTAGTAAAACGCTGCTAACTTTGAGAGGCTATGTTCTGCATTGCCGCGTTCATAGAAATGAACCACGTTGTGTTTTCCACCGTGTTGGCGTTGGCTGTAATTGGGTGTAAAAACGTGTTCACTAAGAAATCATCCTTCACTGCTCATATGTCACGCAAACACAGAACATGTTCTGTGGAAAACATAAATGACATGTATAGGGAAACAGTGCCTCAGTCTCATGGTGCTGTATGTGAGAATGCTTCCCAAATCTCACCAGATCCATCAACTAGTGAACTAGTGAAAACAGTGAACTCCCACAGAATTTCAGTGGGACCTTCCTCAGGAATATTTGTTTATTCTATCTAAAATTGCAAGGACAGCTCCTTCTCCCAGCTTCAACAATACAGACGATTGTTGAAGAGATGCAAAATTTGCATGAGTTAGGACAGGATTACACTTTAAGTAAACTTCGTTCACTTTTAAAAGATGACATGAGGCTAACAGATGATGACGTCACTAAAATCTGTGATTGTGTTAGAGATTCAGATCTATTCTCTGTCTGCCATCATGATCGATGAGAACATGTCACAAAGATATGCGTACTACATTCCAGTGAAGCAAACATTGAACACTTTATTAGAATCTGAGTTGTGGAAGAATTCAGTATCACAACAGAGTAAAGAAACAGACTCACAGGAGTTTAGTGACATAAATGATGGGCAAACCTTTAAGTCAAACAAGTTCTTCATTGAAAATCCAGATTGCCTGAAGCTAATTTTGTATCAGGATGCATTTGAAATCGCCAATCCCCTTGGCTCTGCTAAGAAAAAACATCCTAGCTGTCTATCTTTCTTTGGCAAATTTGCCTACTCATGTGCGGTCAAATACTGATCACATGTCCCTTGTGTTGTTGTGCGGAGAGAAGGACCTAAAACAGTTTGTGTGCTAAGCTTTTCTCAGAGATGTTAGAAGATTTAAAAGATTTGGAGGAGAATGGAATCTCTGTGGGCAATAAAACCATCAAAGGAGCACTGTATTGCATTGCAGGTGACAACCTCGGGTCACATAGCATTGGGGGGTTTTCAGAGAACTTTAGTCGCTCAAAGTATTTTTGTAGATACTGCGAAATTACACGAAGTGAGTTTGAAAATAATGAGCCAAATGTCTGTGGTCCACAACGCACACCTGAAACTTACAACGCAGCTGTCAGTGATATTGCATCTGGAGACGGGGAGGTCATCAAAGGCATTAAGGTAAACTCTGTGTTCAATGCTTTGAAATCGTTTCATGTTTGCCAGCCTGGTCTCCCACCTTGTTTGGGTCACGACATATTTGAGGGAGTGTTATCCTATGATGTAGCTCTGTACTTGAAATATTTTATCAAAAAAAAGAAGTGGTTTACATATACACTTCTAAATCGGCGAATCACTCAGTTCAAGTACAAAGGGTCTGATACGCTGACAAAGCCGTGTACTGTCAAGGAGGGGCCCAAGCTTTCTGGCCAAGCAATCCAGAACTGGAACTTTTTGAGGTTGCTGCCAGTCTTAATTGGTGACAAAGTACAAAGTCCTGATGATGAGGTGTGGCAGTTAACTCTCCAACTTAAAGATATTGTTGATCTAGTTTGTGCACAAAGGATTTCTCTGTCACAGGTAGCCTATCTTGACATTATAATCCAAGAATATTTGGAATCAAGGAAGTGTTTGTTCCCAGGGTGTAAATTAATACCAAAGCATCATTATTTGCGTCACTATCCAGCCCTAATTTTGAAGTTTGGCCCCCTGATAAGACTGTGGACAATGCGATTCGAAAGTAAGCATAGCTATTTTAAGAGATGTGCCAGGCATCTGAAAAACTTTAAAAACATCTGCCTTACTTTGTCTGAGAGACATCAAATATTTCAGGCTTATGTTTCAGAGGGGTCTGGAAGCAGCCAGCCTCTACATGTCAAAGACAGCTGTACATTTTACCCAAATCTTTACAGCGAGACAATTAAACAAGCAGTGAGTGAGTTTGGCATCTCAGAAAACAATACTAGTGTTTCCACAGACATACAGTACAAAGGAACAGCATATAAAAAAGGGCATTTCCTTGTGGCAAAAAATGATGAGAATATGGAGTTTGGAGAGCATAAATCTGACTATCATTCTGAGTATCATCTGTACTCTGCAAAAAAAGACGGTGCCAAGTTGCAGTGTCTTGAAATTAGTGAGTTGTTGGATTTCTATCCTTTAACATCCTACATTGTTAATGGGCACCAAATGATTCCACTGAAGCACAGCATCTTCTCCAGATAAACACGATCTTGGGCACTGGTAAAACACATCAATGGTTTATAACATTAAATATTGCATGCTATTTTTCTAATTAGGGACCGAGCCTGTGAAACAGGACGAGGCAATCTCTGTAACGCCTATAACTTCCGCAAAAGTTGGCGCACATTCAAAAACGTTATATCTACGGATTCGGGCAATCGTGCTGCACCTCGCTGTGTCATTTTTCTTTTTTCTCATCAGAAATGACAGATTTGGAGCTGACATTTTTGCGCAGTACCATCAATGAGGTCTTGCCTGACCTTGCTGAAGTATCAAAAGATATTCTGGAGGAGACCTTGCAGTCCCTCGGCATCGAAACAAGTGATGATTTTCAGTTTCTTGAGGAAAGTGATTTGATAACGGCTTTGAGGCCTATTCAGGCTAGAAAAGCGCTTGCTGCGTGGAAGAAGAGGTGTAAGTATTCCAGCATATTAGGATGCAGTAAATGCCCATAGAAAGACAAAAACATTCTCATAATGTGTCTGTCTGTCTGTGTTTCTTTTTCTGCAGGCCAAACTCCTGAAAGCAGCAGCGCATCTAGTTGTCCATCACCAGCAATTCCACCATCCCTGGAGTCCATGTCACCGGGCAGTTCATCTTCAACATCTGCCAGCAGCAGTCGAAGCCCTGGTGTTGACTGGGTGGATACGTACCAGGTTCCATGGGGCAAGTTCCCAGAAGAACTAATTCAGACACTAGAGAGGGGAAAACGTCCAAGCCCTCGTCTAAGACGTGAGATGGTCCGCATTGTTGTGAGTGATATGATGCGAAAAAGTTCTTCAGTGAGTAAGCGGACCTCAACTGATGTTGCCAAAAAAATGGTGGCCAAGTATCCAGAGTCTTTGCAAGACATTATAGAGGGAGATGTTATAGGCTCAGGATACCACTCACTTGTGAAACAAATTCAAAATAGAATAGAAAATGTTAAGAGATCTACAACACCTAAAATAAGAAAAAGAAAGAGTCCCACAGAGGATTCTGACACAGATGAAGTCTCTCCAGAGCAAAGGGCAGCAATCCAGGACACCTATGGGTGTATCAAGTGGGATGTAAAATTCCTGCCCCTTGGGGAGACCCCGGAGAGCCAGCAAGAGAAGAAAGAAAAACTTAGGCGGATGTCCCAGCAAACTAATGCAAATCCTGAGGAGATAAAGCAATTAATGAAGTCAACATTCTACACACAACGTAAACAAGTAAACCAGGGGAAAAATATAAAAGACCTCCTGGAAGGCTGGCCCTCTTGGTTCAGTGAACTTGGCATGGGTGTGCATTTCAAGGAGCTCACAGGAATAGCACTTAAAGAAACTTTCATACAGAATGTCGATCTGAAGGGGAAACGGCTCCTGAACTACTTGAGTACAGTTTGCATGAGCAAAAACAAGAAGTTCCTGCAGGCTGCGACGAGGGTGAAAATGTTGAGAGGTGCTGAGTTGAGCGGCTGCTCCGAAGACGTTAAAGAAATGCTGCTGCTGCTGCTGGCCTATTTTGACGAGAGGGATGAGATGATGCTTCATACTGTGGAGGACACCTGTCTGGCTGGGGAAGTCCGGATGGACAAGCTTCCCTTAACTCCTACCATTATTGTGTGCGGTAAGTTAAATTTTGTTTCTTTGTTTGTTGTTTGTGTTTCTTTTTATGTCTGGATGAGTTCATGGTGAATTCATGGTGCTTGTTTTTGTTATTGTGAACTGTATAAATCCTGTGTTTGTCTGTCTGTCTGTGTGTGTGTGTGTAAGAGTCTTAGTGTGTCTGTGAGTCAGTCTGTGTGTGTGTTGTCTCACTGTCTGTGCCCAGAAAAGTTTCAGGAGTACAACCATTCGTTTCACTTACATTTGTGTGTGATTCCTTCTTTTTTAGGGCGGTCCTGCTTTACTTCCACACGGTTTATGCTCAGTGTTGACAAAACCGTTGTTCAAGAGAACATCCCCTCCTTCGTGTCGTCACTGTGTATGATGTTTGGAAGCTATTACAGCTTCAACATTCACTATCCATCTGAGCTGGCATCCACCCTAGAGTTCCTACAGAGGTGTGTCATTTTGGATTGTTAAGCCAATTTTTTCTCTGTTGTTACAATTCAATACATCGTAAAAAAAAAATAAAATAAAAAGTTGTTTGTGATATTTTATTGTTGTTGTGTTGGTTTTGGTTAAAGTTGCTTTATTAGTAACACATTTTTTCTGTTTTTCTTCTGATTCCCCAAGGTGCTTTTTCTCCATAAATCCTGAGAAAGGCACGAAAGTAGAGAAGAGCAGCACCTCCCGTCTGCACTTGAACCCCAGAGTCCTCACGTTGATCCAATACCTTTCAGATCATGAGTGGCGGGACATCTGAATATGGACTCGAGTAAGCCATGTTTTGTGGTGAGTCCAGTTACAGATTAAACTTTTCTTTGAGTGGGTTAGTTCTTTAAGCATTAACAGTAAACATTACAGTTTGTGAGTGTCCATATGTGAGTCTGTGAGTCTTAGTGCATCTGAGAGTCAGTCTGTTGGTATCTATGTGTGCGTCTGTGAGTCTCAGTTTGTCTGTCTCTCTGTGTGTCTGTAAGTCTGTGTATTTTATCATTAATATATTTGTCTGTTTGTTTTTCTTCTCTTTCCCAAGATACTCCTTCATCAACACAGGGCATGGAAGTGGAGAAGAGCAGCAGTTCCTGTCTACACCTAAACACGAGAGTCCTCACTTTGATCCAAGAAGGTTTTTTTTATGGTTGCTTAGTTACTTAAGCTTGCATACTGTATGTTACAGATGAAAATAATTGATGTTGTGACAGTAATGTCACACTCCAAATGTGTTAATGTGTGTTTTTTTCAAGAGAAGGAAATACTTTATTCCTTAGTTTAAAATTAAGAAAAACAAAACACAAAACTGTGGAAAAGTTTTTGAAAAGTATTTTACATACCAGAGTCCTCACCTTGAACAAGAAGGTTTCTTTTGGTTGCTTATTTACTTGCATTATTATGTATGCAGAGTCCATATATTATGTTACAGGTGAAAGTATTTCTTTGAAGTTGTGACAGTCTGGTTGCACATGTATTTCTTTATATTCAAGTACTAAAAGGAAAGGAACAGTAAAAAAAAAAACACACAACTGTTGAAAAGTTTTTGAAAAGTATATTGTATACCTTTTTGAAAAAATAAAAAAAAGGGGTTTGAAATGAGAAGTTGGTATTGTATTTGTTTTTAAAAGTTGCTGCATACCACAGGTTACAGTTCTATTCACATTTATGGTAAAAGTCAAACATAAAAAGAAAGTGCAGTTTAAATGTAACCATCAAATCGGTCAATCTTTTACCTTTTGATGTATAGGGAAAAAAAGAAACCTTTTATCTGGGTCCCAGTCACAGCTTTCTTAAGGGGGCCTAGTTCTTTAAGTTTAAACGGTAAACGTTACAGATGAAAATCCGGAACATGAAACAACCCTATACTAAAAGAAGCAGAAAAATTCAGTAAAATTACTGTTTTATAATGAGGCTTTTACGGTTTAATAATGCCTTGTGTCTGATTTTTTTCAGTGAAATTTAATGGTATTAGGCGTAAAATAAGCAAGCACTGTGTGTAAATATTACAGGGAAAAATGGCTTTAATTAAGGCTTAGTCATGCTAATTTGGCTGAAAAGGGATGTTGAATTTACAAGTTTATCATGTGAAGGGTTACAGTTTTAAATTGTAAAATTTACAGGTTGTTCTGTAATGTGTTTTACACTATGCTGTATTTTTTACAGTATTATTCTGGCAACCACAGCTGCCAGTTTTTTCCGTAAAAACAACGTTTTTTTTTTTACAGTGTACTTTTTGGGGAGATTGTTGTTGTTGGGTGAGTCAGGCGATATCTCAGATGGTAAGAAAAAGGCATAAAATGTGTATTTATATGTAGTCTATGGGTAAAACAGCATGCTTACATAGAGGAATACCCTCAACCACTTGCACTTATTGTGCATATCTTGCTGAACCTATGTGCACCTTCTGTTTGTCTGTCTAGATTTGAGTTAAAGTGCTGATTGCCACGTCAAATTCCTATGTGTCTACCTGATGTATTTGGCAAATAAAAAGTGATTTTGATTCTGAGATATTACTACCTGGACTTAATTGATCTCTTTTTGTTCTCTGTCTGATAGGAGAAAAACTAAATGTTGGCTTCACCACCAGAGCTACCCTCAACAGGCTCATTGAGGCTGGAGACATCACACCTCAGGAGGTGCAGCTATTCCAGCAGGCAGCATTGGCGTTTCTGGTCAGAGCTGTGGAGTATGGAATCAGCAAACTCCCCCTGAAGGAGGCCCTTCTGAAGCATGCTGAATTTGTTGACGTGCAGCAGAGGACTGAGTGCGGGGTGGAAGATGCCCTATACTTCGTAGACAGGCAAGGGTTTCCACATTTTCAAGGATTTAAACATATTGAAGACTTTGTTAAGGTTAATTTTGATAATGGTCATAAAACAAATCCTTAATCAGTTCTTTACACATGGTGCTCTTTTTAGATTTCAGGAACTCCTTCCATTCCATGGGCCTCAAGAACAGGACAAGGTGAGTGAGGAGTTCCTGGAATACCAACTAATGGATATCCCCATGCCCCAAGACCCCACCACCTTTAATGCTGAGGAGTTTTGGGGGAATATGTCCTTAATCAAGAGCAAGGTAAGAAATATCTGGCACCACATGGCATACACATAATCAATTGAACTCATAAAAGCAAAGCAGTAATAGAGGCTCTTGGTTCCTTTTTTCAAAGGTGACTGGTTTGAGCCAGTTTGGAAGGCTTTCCAAAATAGCGGCATTAGTCCTAGTCCTCCCTCACTCAAATGCTGATGCTGAGAGGGTTTTTTCCTAGGTCGGCCTGAACAAAACCAAAACCCGAAACAGCCTGGAACTTGATGGAACGTTGTCATCCATCATGACAGTCAAAATGGCTGACCTGGAACCACTATGTTACAAATGGGAACCACCAACCTCCGTGCTCAAGGCCTCAAAATCTGCCACCAACAACTACAACACACAACACAAGGCCTAACCATTATATCTCACACACACACACACACACAGCTAGCTCAGTGTCTGCAGTGCATTCACATCGACATGAGGCAACGTTCGCGCTTTTTCCTGATGTCTTTGATAGCCTAGCTTCCTTTTTAACTGCGAGCATTACCGGAAGAGAAAACACACAGGCTGCATCCGAATACTCAGTATATACTATTTCTGTTCAGTGTCTACTACTTGACCGTTAATGTAGTACGTGCTACAGCCGTACGTAGAACACCACCGAAAACGCTACCGGATCTTTGGAGATGACGTATTTCCCCTCTGTGCGCAGCAGATCAGATGCCGGCAAAATTAAAAAGTCACCTCCGATCATTTACCTCAAACTTTTCTGTCTTGTCGTCGTTGCTAGTGAATTAAAATATCTCTTTCTGCGCGAACGTCTGCTGATATCGCTGCTTTTATATATTTTAATTTTCTCCGCGGCGTTCTTCTTCTTCGGTTATCAGACTCTGCTGCATTGTGGGATAGCGTAGTGTCCTACCGTTGTACACTGTGGCGGTAGTACGCATTCGGGAACCATTTCCGTACTACACAATGCGTACTAAGCATTCTATATATGCAAACTATATAGTAGTCAAGTATGCGTATTCGGATGCAGCCTGGGTGTTCTATCGTGTCGGAGATGCTTATCCCTCTCAGATGCTGCAGTCAACAGCTGCCCAGACAGCTCTGCACGTCCACACACACCTTGCTGCCTGTGTGCCTTCGTTGCGACATCAATGAGTATACTAAAAGGCACTTTAACATCACAAAAAGACCTTTACATGCATTAGACATGTTTGAAAGACTGGAACACAGTGTTTTGCAGAGACAGGTAAAATGGGAGCATCATACTGTGGTGTTTTTCAGCGGCAGGGACTGGGAGACTGTTCAGGGTTGAGGGAAAGCTGAATGGAGCGAAGTACAGAGATATCCTTAATGAAAACCTGTTGCAGAGCGCTCAGGACCTCAGACTGGGCCGAAAGTTCACCTTCCAACAGGACAATGACCATAAGCACACAGCCAAGATAATGCAGGAATGGCTTAGGGACATCTCTGGGAATGTCCTTGAGTGGCCCAGCCAGAGGTCTAACTTGAACCCAATCGAACATCTCTGGAGAGACCTGAAAATGGCTGTCCACTGACGGTCCCCATCCAACATGAAAGAGCTTGAGAGAAGAGCTGTAGAGGAGAATGGCAGAAACTCCTAAATCCAGGTGTGCAAATCTTGTCGCGTCAGGAAGACTTGAGGCTGTAATGGCTGCCAAAGGTGCTTCAACTACTAAGCCCCGAGTAAAGAGTCTGAATACTTAGTTTTTATTTTTTTAATAAATATAATATATATATATATATTAAAAAAAGAAAAACTAAGTATTCAGACTCTTTACTTGGTGCTTAGTAGTTGAAGCACCTTTGGCAGCCATTACAGCCGGGTGAAGGCAGGTTCAAATGAACCTGCCTTCACCCAACTTATACCTCACACTCACATCACTACACAATCCCCTCCTCCCGTGGATCTAAGAGAGAAAACAAATGCATAATTTAATGGCATGGTGAGGCAATGGAAAATCAGCCTTGATGCATTATGTATGGAGTCCATAGAATAACAAATATCCATAGGATGATAAATAAATAAAATTCCTGTCTCTGTTCTGCATGAAATATCACATTGCCTGTAGCCCACTATGCCCAAACGTCCCTCCTCATCCCACCCTGCCCTGCAAAGCAGGAAAGGTCCCTTGTTATTTATTGCGTATGCATGTGACAGAGTGTGCAACCAATCTTGGCCCTTAACATTGGCCCATGCATTCTGGGAGCCATCAGACATGTGTGTGTGTGTGTGTGTCTGTGTACTGGAACAACTGGAAAAAAATCTTGAGTGTCATCTTCCTCCATTGAGCTGTGAGTTTGTGTGTTTTGGTGAGTCAGTGTCAATGTAACCTTGGGGGAATCGCATCCTGTTGCCTGGCAGTTGAATAATGAATGTTTTGGGCTATTTAGATTTCAATCTTATTTTAAGTGTCACAGTGTGCACAAACAATCTAGTCAATCAAACACACACACACACACACACACACACACATTCCCAGTGTGCTTCCTTGAAATTAAACTAGTTTGAAAAATGTCTACAGGTTATTAAGCATGGCATCATCCAAGTCTGCCATCTCTCTCTCTGTCTGGCAATGCTATTGCTCTCTGACTCTCTCTACTGCTCTCTGTCTGTGACTCTGTTGTTCTTTGTGATCCATAGTTATGTTTCTTCCTTAATGAACAGTCCCATAATCTCAGCTAGACAACTCACTGAGGGGGATCGATTAATGCAATTATGTCAGCATCTCATTACAAGATGGCTAGCATGGGTGTACAACTTACAAAGTGTGTTCATGCTCTGCACTGTTGTGGCTCAGAAGCAGAAAACTTTGATACACTGGCTGGATTATAATGACCCATAATATCTTATGTAGTGTATCAGTGGCCTTTAGGCTCATCTTTAATGTCAAGAGGGGGAGAGAGAGGGTGGGGAAGGGAGAGAGAGACAGAGGTAGTCTACATAGTACATTTGACAATGCAACCCTTCAAATGTTTTTTTTGGTTCAAAGTAAATTGTAATTTCAAATGTATTTTTGAAAATATCCTTTATCTCTCGTAATTACTACTGCACCAACACGCTCTTTGGCTTCCAATCTATTTCCTGGAAGTACACATGTACAAACACACTCACACACACACATGCACACGCACACTCACACACACACACACACACACACAAAGACATGTTCACACACACACACGCACCTGTTGGGTCAATGTCAGGGGCAAAGGGAACACAGGAACAGTGTGTTCAAGTTTAGATACTTTGTGATAAACACCAATGAGTGAAGAGGCGAGGATTCATCTGGTCACCAAGGACACAGACAGACAGCCATAATGCCATAACCAGAGTATCTATGACATGTACATTAACATGTATTACATCCACACAGAGCTATAGTTACCAAGGTGTGAGATATTCAGTGTCTGCAAAGTATAAACAAAAACCACAACTTCCAAATCTGCAGGGTTTGAATAAGCTGTAGCTTTTATTGCACATTCCTGTTTGGTCTTGCAACGACCTTTCGTCTTTTTGTTTTCCATGATATTGGTCTTGCCCGAAACCTTTTGTGTTGTTACTGAGGGGGCTAGGGAGGTTTTGTGTGTGTGTGTGTGTGTGTGTGTGTGTGTGTGGCGGGGGGTAAAAGGAACATAGTTGACTCACCAATAAAACCAAGCCACAGGTCAGACCCCTGTGTGTGTAATTAAAGCAACACAGAGATTACACTGGGCCTCTTGACCATGTGACCGGTAAGGGGTGGGTCACACCGCATCTTAAGCCCAAGGGAGGGTGATGATGTCATTCAGGAGACAAGGACATATTTCTGGAACAATTTGATAATTCTATTCATGTGTCTATTATGTGTTGCTTTCCATATTCACTAGAGAGCAACCTTAATAGAAAAGTGTGTGTGTGTGTGTGCAGTCCCCAAAATGTGGATACACCTCCGCTCCAGGGTAATCCTGGGCTATCATTCATAGATTTGTTTCCTTGTGTTTTTTTTTCTTTTCTATTTCTTCTTCTGCGACAATCCCTGCGACATGCTTTGAAAATCTTCATTTTGGCAAACCACAAATAAATTAAAACACAAACATTCATAAAACACTAGGTGACATATTTAGGACACTTAAAAAGAAGAAAAGAAGGTACATACAGAACAAATAAAAGAAGAAAGAGAAGCATTTGCTGTTGGATTTTGTTTGTCGGTTTTTTCTTGCTTTTCTTGAAAAAAAGGTCTAACTAGTTACTACACTCACATATCACATGCAGATATATTACAACATAACCTGGTTAGTGTCTTTAAACTACCCATCTAAACTAGATCACAAAATGATTTTCTTGAGACCAGCCAACACTCACTCACGTTATTCTGATATTTTGTCATATAATTCATTTTTAAATGGTCTCTTTTTGCTCATAGGCCAAGAGAACACGATACGACTAACCCTGAAATGACGAGCCAAGTTAATAGAAGACTAACACACGACCACATACCAGATGGTGCTGTTTTCTTTTTTTTTTTATAAAGAGGGAGTTTGACACACACACACACACACACACACACACAGGCATGTTAGACAGTTCTGGATTTGGATTGGCTATGTTGAAAACATAGGAGCCACAGCCAGTCAGGACATACCATGGCAACAGCATGTTTGTTTCAGGTGGCATACAGCAACGTAGAGAGACTCTGTTGCGAATGTAATGGTGTTTTGTTGCTCCCCTGGTGACACGGGAGAGGGGAGTGACAAATGTCACAGTATGTGTGTGTGTGTGTGTGTGTGTGTGGGGGGGGGGGGGGGGCACACATACATTCCTTTCTCCTCTTTCCTCTCCTCCCTCATCTAATGATCTCTGCAGAAATGTCAGGCCAATTAGCAGCTTCCCCTTTGACATTTGACTGACATGCAGTAGGTAGCTGAGGTAAACCACACACACACACACACAGACAAGGGGCAGGCAGGAGGGGTTCTGCACATGACGTGCCACGGCAAGACTGGGACGACACAGATGCTGTGCACAGATCTGTGCTTAATGGCTGTAGATGTAAAAACCACCAACACCACAGCTAGTGATTAAGCAACTTGTGTGATTATGCAACTTGTACAGTGATCAAGCAGCCCCCTCCACCCCATCTAAAGACCACTAACAGTGTGCTCCAGGTATACTACTGCATGCATGTGTGTCTCTATTGGTAGAGCTGGTGCAACATATGTGATCTGTGTTGCGATCCGCTTAGCATTCTAGTTAGCATTTAAGAAGCTGTAAGAAATCAAAGCCTTTGCCTTTTCTGTTCTGTGCTCTGACTTGCCCTTCAACCTCTTTTCTCCTCCTATCAGGAACAGTGTGCTGGTTGGGTGACATCAATGAAAGAGAGAGCAGGGTAGTTTCCACTTGCTACCCTGTCAGAAGCCAGAATGCCAGAATTACTCTTTTGATCCAGTGAGGGAAATTTGGTCTCTGCATTTAACCCAATCGTGAATTAGTGGAAATACACTCAGCACACAGTGATGGTGAGGCACACAGTGAGGTGAAGCACACTAATCCCGAGGCAGTGAGCTGCCAACAGCGGCGCTAGGGGAGCAGTGAGGGGTTAGGTGCCTTGCTCACAGGCACTTCAGCCGTTCGTACTGGTCGGGGTTCGAACCGGCAACCCTCCGGTTACAGGTCCGAAGCCCTAACCAGTAGACCGCGGCTGCCCCAACTGTCCCCGCCTGACCTCATGCCACCGACTCTTAACAGGAGCACATCACAGGTGCGTGCAGTGCACAAGTGTGTATGAGGTGTATGTCCCCATAGGTGTCTCTGCAAGGTGGGTATCCTTGTGTGTGTATGTGTATATACCTGCGTATGTGTATAAGCGATGCTCACAACAGCCCGAAATGTGACATAACAACACAAAAAAAACAGAACTTCCTGCAAGCACTGGTCGACATTCACAGTAAGTAATCTTTTGCTGGGGTTATCTCCCAAGCTGTCTCACATAGCCTACACACATACACAACCACTCCCACACACACACACACACATACACACAAACACAAGCGCTGAAGCCCAGCTGTACCATCTGGTATATAAATCATGGTAATAACATGTCTCCTTCCTCTCCTACACACACATTACTATGAGAGGAAAGAGAGAATAGGAATAGAGAGAGAGAGGTTGATTGACAGTCATTCTATGCATCGTACATGGTCTCTGCATATAGCAATATGTGACTCGTTCTTAATGAGAAATCAATATTTCACAACGAAACAGTGAGCTCTAAATATAACCTCAAAAGAGAGAGCAAAAGAAAATGAGATTGAGAGAGAGAGAGAACAAGCGAGAGAGAGCACAGCTCCATATGAATTACAATCTTCATGTTGCATTGAACTGTGAACAGCCCAGTCAAATTATAGAAGTACAGAAAGGAAGAGGAATTGGGGGGGTGGGGGGGGGGGGGCACGGCGGATGAGCGAGTAGAATCACTAATGCACTTGCCCGTCTATTAAATACTAACAACTTAATTTATATGCAAATGTAACCAGAACAGGTAGCGCAACGACAGGAAGTTGTCACCTCAGTGCTCTGTGCGTTGTGAGCGGGGGAGGGGTGAGAAAAAAGATGGCGGAAGAGTGTCCTTCATTCAATTGTCTTTCACACAGGTGGTGAGGTCACATGGGTCCTGCTATTCCTGTTTTTTGGCATGATAAAAAAAAAGAAAACCAAAAAATAGATGGCCAACGATGAGATGTTCCAGTCACCTGACAGACAGTGAAGGAGTAGCGGTAAAGAGACGTTGTCCAGTGCCCCAAGTTTTTTTTTCTTCTTTGTTTTTTGCAAAATGTGTCAAGACAAAAACATCAACTGCAAACAAAACAACCAAAACCAAAACAACAGTGGAGAACCCCTCAAGCGAGAACAAAATCAAATAATGAAAGAGAGGCGTTGAGTTAGCATGATGTCATCATTTGCATGTTGATGAGGGCTTGTATCCATGGGGGAGGGGGGGGTGGAGAGGTGAGATAAGGGGGAGGAGTTGGATGGGGGTAGTGGTTACGAGGTGGGACAGGGCAGTGCAGAAGCCTCAGCCATCTGATACGGGAGGGGACACCCAGCCATACTTCTCGTGGGTCTTTACCAAGGACTTAAAGGTGGCCTCTGCCTCCTTACGGCTGAAGGCCTTCTTGGACTTCCCCGCTTTCCTGCAGATACGTCCCTACGGAGAGAGATGATGGGGGGAGGGGAGTGGCAGTGAGAACAACAGACAGAGAGATGGGCAGAAGACGAAATATTATGTTAGCCGTTTTGTAACCGCGTCAGCAAACATCAGTAAGTAAATCAGCATCATTAATGACCTACATTGTAAAAACCACATCACTAATGTTGTTGGCATCATCTCTAAACCTTATATTGGAGATGAAATCTAATCGTGTGTGTTTCTGTAGAAATATCACAGAGAAAGAAGCATTGCAGAATGGCAGTATTTGTACTGATAAGGAGAAACAAGACCACACAGGGCCAAGCTGAAGGCTACCACATCCTTGTGACGCCAGCTGACACACACAGCCTCAACGTTGAGAGACAGAGGGGGCCTTTGATGATGTCACATTCAATTACAACAGACACACTCCCATCCCTCCAATCAACTCCCGTTATTCAACGCTTGGTTACCATGGTGGAAACAGAAAACACTGCCCACCCATCAGCCTCCATATGAGAGTGCGTCAGTCATGACAGAGCCATGAAAATATCATGCATCACATGAGTGTGACAGGCTTTTATGTTCCATATTGCATACTTTGAGAAGATATCTCACAGATGTTGAGTGACGTAAAACGAGTCAAGCACACTAGGAATAGGTAGGTGCCCCTCATCGCACTCATTGTGCTTATCTTAACAGGAGACTGAAACGTCTTGAAGAGGCCTGGCCCTACCCGTAGCTATAGTATATAACAAATATTTGCTGTACTTTTTTGCTTGTCTCTGTTTCACACTGATGTTTTTCCTAATGCATTTTCTTCTTGCCGCACACAAGACCAACAACACAAGCAGTGCTTGGTCTCTGTGCGGCGCTTTCTCTCTCTCTGTATTCTTAACAACCCTTTCTTTTCCTCCTACTTTCTTCTACTTCTGCTAAAACGGTTCTTTCATTCTCCCATTCCTTTCGTCTGTCCTTACATTCTTCTACTGTGGAGATCAGATGAGGTCACTGTTAACTGGGTTTATCCACACAGACACACACACTTTCATATCCACATACAAAAGCAAAGACACACAAAAAGCTGATAAACCGATATCTAAAAGAAACTATGGACTATATGCAATACTAATATATCAACGCTAATCAATCTATACTGCATTATTCACATGCTGCCCTCTTTTGGTTGGCAAAGCTGAGTAATATTGCACTTATATTAAAATGTGCTTTTATTGCTTTAATTACATTCCCAAGGGAGATGTTGGCATGTAGTCTGTATCAATACCATCGATATATATCACCACTCTAGAGTGTGTGTGTGTATGTCCCTTTCACTACCTCAAAATGGTCTCTCTCAGCTCTTTGATATTACTATTGCGATCGTCAGTTGGTGATGATTTGTGTCCATGGTGATGAGTGAAATGGAGATACCTTGGTGAAATAACAGGCAGTCTCCGACGACATTAGGAGCTATAGCAGTGGACAGTACACAAATGGTTCACTCACTGTGTGTATATAAGAGAGAGGTGGAGAGAGAGAGAGAGAGAGAGAGAGAGAGAGAGAGAGAGAGAGAGAGAGAGAGAGAGAGAGAGAGAGAGAGAGAGAGAGAGAGAGAGAGAGAGAGTATGCGCCTGTTTCAGGGAAATGCAGAATGCCGACATTAAAGGGGAGCATTAAGCTTTAATTAGCACCAATGTGATCAGAGTGCTCAGCGAGAGCAGCTCTGTGTTCAATGGTGGCCAAGAAGATACACCTGTCTGTGTGTGTGTTGGTAAAAGAGAAAAGGATAGTGACTTGACAGAGATGAATAAAGGGAAAAGGAAACTGAAATGAACAAATTAAATATGTGTGTGTGTGTGTGTGTGTGTGTGTGTGTGTGTGTGCGTGTGTGTGTGTTTGTGTGTGTGTGTGTGTACATGTGTTTGTGTGTATATCTGCATGTATCTGTGTGTGATCAACGGCCCAGAATGTTGATGGTGCCGAACAGTGTTTATCTATGTCAGTGCTCACCCAATCATGGTGGGAAAGTGAGGTAAAACATTTATATATCCCCATCCACAAGTGTCTGTTGGGTAGCAGTAGGGGTACTGGCGTAGGGGTGAATGACAATCAACGACACAGCATCATGGACCCCATCATCATCATCTTGATTCTTTTTCATTACCATCATCATCTACTGTACGTATGGACACCGGAACTGCTGGCTTTGTTTGATGTTGATATGAGTTCATATTGTCTAGCATAAAACCATATCTGTGGTTTTATGCTAGACAATATGAATTCATTCACCTTCACTTTAATGCATTGGGGTTGGAAGCTCATAAATATTCTGATTTTTAGTATTTCCCACTGGTTATCAGCTACAGCTACATATTGGTAGCATCAATTCTCTAATAATGCATATGTAGGATTCACAGAAGTTGGCAGATCACAGCTTATTTTAACCTGCTCTCAGCCCTGAGTTTATATCTGCCTGTGTGCATGTGTGTGTGTGTTTATTTGTCCACATCAGCAGCTGCTTAGGTGTATTGACTTTTAAATCACCCCTTTTTCATAGCAGGTTTCCTCTCATGTATAAAAATAGACTAAGGGAGATGTAACTTTAGTGTATTCATAGAGGCAAATATTTAACATGCATTTAAAGGGTTAGTCTGTGTGTGTGTAGAGGGGGGTGCGGTCATATTGCAGGTGTGTGTATGGGTGTGTGAAAGAGATCTCTTACACACACACACACACACACACACCAAACAAAGATAGAGGCGTAGTTAATCAATATTGTTTGTTTCCATCAACAAACAGCAGAACGAGGACATTGCACCATAACACTGCAGATCAGCTAGCAAGAAAACAGCCTATAGGAGGAAGAGCCCATTATTATTTTTTTAATAATCTCTACTAAAATCTACAAAGAGAATAAAATGCTTCCATTATTCACGTTCACTAACCCTAACGTTTAACACATGCTTATTTCTCCAATGTCCAGGTAATGCTGTCCTGTTGCATAATCAATTGGGGTTTCCAGTTCCAGGCCTATATAAGGTCTTGCGTCATAACGCTGTCATAACAACGCCACGACACACTGGCAGAAACACTGCACTAATATCTATTTCTACAATGATACGAAAACGCTTTTCTGAGAATGCCTGCCTGGAGTGCTATTGAAATACCACCAAGCCCGTACATACTGCAGTGCAATATAAAAGAGGGGGGGGGGGGGGGGGGGGGGGGGGGCAAACAAGATTACATAATTTTCTCTGTCTCGGTCACCAAGTGGTCTTTATACGATTGTGTATGACGATAATACACCGATGACGTCAATAGTCTACATTAACATATAGACCTATATAGCCTATATTCAAAACATATATTTTACAAGACAATGGACGTTTTGATGCACGTTACAATCTGCCAAAATCGCCATACGACATGGCTATGTACTGTAGCCTATTGTACAAAATTGGGAACGTGAGGAAAGTAAAGGACGAGTTGCTGTGAACACATTGCATAGAAGATGCTGCTGAGACTGCCTTTCGTGAAATGGCCGCCGCTTGACATGAATAATATTCTAGAGAGCCTCACGAAACAATCTCTTCTACGACAGCGCTTTACTCAAACGCACTATGGCTATTGTGAAAATAACTGTGCGTTTTACGTATGAAGCAAGAGGCATCAAATGAGTTAATATCATATTTAATTTCGAATTGTCCAAAACGAATGATAATAGCTTATCATCGGTGAATGTGATACTCAACATAGAAATAATTAACCCTCACCTGTCCTTTTACAAGGCTTGCAGCAAATTGCCTCATAACGGCTTCCACTGTGTAGGCGCTGGACCATCCGCGTGGGGTTAGCAACTCCATGCATATCGCCCCACCGTCCAACACGTAGCCGTTCTCCAGGCGGGGGGTGAGCACCCGCATGAACGGAGGGGAGAAGGGAAAATTGTCGGGGAAAGTGACATTCAGCAGGATGAACTCGGTGTTCGTCTCTTTCATGTCCTGCCACAGCGCAGAGTCTTTGTCCACCTGGTGCAACTTGACATTCCAATCGAAGAGATTGTCGTCCACCAGTTCTACCGTGATAAAGTTGTCCCCTAACCGTCGGATCTCCTGCAGCTCCTTCATGAGCCGCCGTGTCCGGACCTGGGTGCAGTGTTGACGGTGTGGGGGTATCGAGGCACCGAGAACACCTCCCGCCGTTTGCTGCTTCTCCTTACCGGGGCGTTCCTTGTCCTTGCTATGCTGGTCCAGCTTCTTCGCTTTGATCTCTGGGGTACTCAGGATGTTGGTCTCGTTGGTGGTCTGACAGTGTTTGGCGTTGTTTTTCTGGTTCCCCTTCGTCCGAGATCCCTGGTGATGTTTTGGGTCCTCGGTGTCTCGGTCGTGTAGACGAATGAGACCGATCTTCCGCAGTAGAGTGGCCATTATATTGTCGCCGAGTACAGGGCGAAATTTCACCGTTCTACCGGTCCCGTTAATAAAGGCGATGAAACCCCCGCGATCGACGACAACCGAATGCCGCAATTCCTCTTATCACTGCAGGCTGGGGTGAAGACAAACCGTCGGCTTTTGATTTTTTTTCTCAGTGCATCATCTTGAAGTGGATCGACTGAAAACAATACACATGACTCAATAAATAGGCGGTGGGCTTCCGTTGGTCATGCGTATACATTTCCCGCAATAAAAATCACACAAACGTAACGACGTAAACACCTATGGTATAACCATTTCACAAATCAATCAACACAAATATGTATGCTATGATAGCGAATTTGAATGTGCCCTTATTAGTCCCCTAGAACATAAGACTATAGCATAGCGTCAATATTATGCGCCCTATGCACCAATGGTATGGTATGGTATGCTTACCACCTACGACTGGAATTCAGAATCTCTGAAAAGATGGGATTCCGAGTGAGGATCACATTCAACAGAGCTCGCGTCGGTCTGACCTGCAGCACGAAAGAGAGCCTTTGATACGCGCGCAGCTGCTGCAACACGAGCTCCAATGTTGTTAAGGACGATCCAAACCATGGGTAATCCTTACCATTGAAGCGCGCGCACGCCCCCTCTTTCATATACAGCGCTCGCACGCGCCCAGGCGTCGAAAGCTTCCGCTATATGCTTATACTTTGGTTGAATGAGCAATAACAGTGGAGATGGATGCGAGGATGTGGACTTAAAATTGATAATTTACTGTAAAAGTCATAGATCTAATTAATATTAATTTGAAAAATATAGGCTTAATTGCTTAAATGCAACGCGTATGGATATAAACATTGCGCAATGCAGTCTATGAACATGATGGGAATTCATGTAGGCTACGTTAATTAGTATCGTACAGTTAATAATTAAGAATCTTATGTCCCCAAATGTTTTCATATTTGTATGAATTGGCTAACACCACGGCATATATGTTGTACGTCTTGGCACTTTATAATTGCCCTTTGTAACTTGGCACTTAGCCAGAGACGTTGTATACTAGCAATGGTTGACCAATGGAATGCTTGAAACTTGTTCTGGTGACTTTCTTACTGTATTAACAGCAATTACATGTTTCATATTCTTCTGACAAATGTACTTTTTGTAAGTCGCTTTGGATAAAAGCGTCTGCTATGTAAATGTGAATGCATATAGAAACAGCGACACCAAACATTCGTTTATTTTAGATTTTTTGTAATGAATATATTTAGATATGGGTTCTTGTATTTGAAGCGATCTTTTATTCATTGTCTTTATTAAGAGAATGTACTAACATACATGCTTATCATTATGATCATCACAATAGTACTGCCTTTTCATTGACTATAGTTTATTATACATTGTCTGTATAGAGTGGAAAGTTTGCATAATATTACTGGTTCATTAAAATGCTGCTGCCAAGATAATCAACACATTGTTCGGTCGCAGGTTACATTGCTGTTAGCAGGTTACGCTACAGAATTGGCCCGCCACGTTGAATACAACCTATTCATTAAGTACCTAAATATCGTTATTCAGAATGTCGCAAACACTATGTGCCAGTATAGTACAGGAGGGTGTTGCCATGTTGTTACAGAAAAATAAGTTTCGTTGAGGGTTGTGGCTGTATTTATATACGGCTTGCTCTGTTACAATAGAGTAGGTCCTTAACGACGTTTTACGACTTTTGTAATCGAAACATGACAAACACTGATTGGCTGTAACTACGGTAGCTGAGTATTCACTTCAGCCATTGGCTATCGCACTGCCGGAAGTCGGTCGTTGCAGCCAGAGAAAACTGGGCCATGAATTGTCAAATTATTGTTGTAATCTAAGAATACATACATTTTGTTGTCATTCAATTGAGTCTATTAAAAATGGCGGAAAAATTTGATAATCTAGAAGAACATCTTGAGAAGTTTGTGGAAAATATTCGACAGCTCGGGATCATCGTAAGCGACTTTCAACCAAGCAGCCAGACAGGACTAAATCAAAAACTGTACGTAACGCACATTGAAATTGTATATATGTTTTAATTGCGTGCCTAACGTAACGTAAGACATGCGTTGTAATTCGACGTTTTATATTTCAGAAACTTCATGATTTCTGGCCTACAAGACATCGAGAAATGTCGTCAGCAGCTTCATGAGATCAACGTTCCTCTTGAAGCATTTGAGTGAGTTTCTCGTCATCGATCTCATATTGCGCTTTTTTTTTTAAACTATGCACACAATTGTAGCAGTTTGGTGTATGTAGTATGGTTGCAGTATGGTTGATCTCGTATTGATGAGGTGTGGTGAGATATCTCGATATTTCGGTATCAAGATCATCCAATTTATTGTGTGTAGCTGAAATACAAAAGGCCGTAGCTGTCTTTTAAATTTCAGTGAGTAACCTAACCTCTCTCTCTCTCTCTCTCTCTCTCTCTCTCTCTCTCTCTCTCTCTCTCTCTCTCTCTCTCTCTCTCTCTCTCTCTCTCTCTCTCTCTCTCTCTCTCTCTCTCTCTCTCTCTCTCTCTCTCTCTCTCTCTCTCTCTCACACACACACACACACACATACACACGCTTTGTTGAAGTGGGGATGCTGAGCATCAGTATGAAATCTCGAGACTCATGCTCCAACGGTCTTTTTGTATGTATGTTCAAATGGGTTTTTCCATTTGAACATACATTTACTGTATGACTTAACCCTCCACCATGCCTACAAAGAAGGGAAGGAGTGCTTGTGCTAAGGAAAAGTGTAACCTAGTACGGACAATGATCGAGTTGATGAAGAAAATCATCTCAAAGCATGAAAATGGGATGGTGCCTACCTGATATTTCTTTGCTTTATAGAATGAAGAAGTGATAAAGATGTTATTTTCTTACTGTTTGTCCAGGTAACATTTTGTACATGAAATGCTATGTGTGAACGTCTAAATATGCAATAATAATAATAATCCAGACACATTCATTCTAATGGGAAAAATAGTTTGTTTTCAACAATTCACAACTCGAATAGCCTTTTGGAACAAATTAAAGTTGAATACAGAGGTTTCACTGTGTATGTATATTTTTATATACTGTTTGCAGCCCATGATTGTTTGTGTGTGCATGTATGTAGCAGCCTAGATCGTACAAGTAACATTTCAAACAAGGGCAGTCTGTTGTTGGTTGCTCCCTCAGATACATCGACCAAGGACGGAACCCACAGCTCTACACCAAGGAGTGTTTGGAAAGAGCCCTAGCCAAAAACGAACAAGTGAAAGGGAAAATTGATACTATGACGGTAAGAAAGGACTAAAAAAGGGCTACCTCACTGTGATTACTTTATGTCCCTCAAGCTCTATCAGAAATGTACACCTCCCAGGTAAGTCTTTGTATTACAGTTTTTCTTTAGTTTCTGTCTATTGTGTGTCTAAGTGTGAATAAGTGATTAGTCAATCAATAGTGAATGAACGCATCGTGCCCAATGGCGCTGATGGGTAGAATGCAGACATTGGGGTTTGAAGCCAAAACAGCTCGGAGTCAAACACCCTCGACAGTAGCCCTTCCTAAGCAGTAGATTTTTTCCACAAGAGTGCACGCACTGGCGGGTGTCCGATCGTGAGTGTCCCACAGCACCCTGTTAGAACTTTGAACACTGCTCAGTCTCGGTGATGAAACACACATTCTATATTACATATATTACATTTATTACATTTGACCTATATCATCATATGAGACCCATACACCAATTCACTACCATTTAGGTGATCAGACCTGTCATGTGGTAGGCCAAAATACAAAAGTAATCCCACAGAGATAAGATTATATATATATATATATATATATATATATATACGCGCACACTGCATTCTGAAAATATTCAGACCCCTTCACTTTTTTCATGTTTTGTTATGTTGCAGCGTTATGCTTAAATAATTTTAAAAAAAAAATCCCTCATCAATCTACACTCAATTCCCCTTTAATGACGAGGCAAAAACAGAATTTTAGAATGTTTGCAAAGTTATTAAAAAGGAAAAACTGAAATATCACATTGTCAAGTATTCAGACCCTTTGCTATGACACTATGAAATTTAGCTCAGGTGCCTTCCATTTCTCTTGATTGGAGTCCACTTGTGCTGATGCAATTTATTGGACGTGATTTGGAAAGGCAAACACCTGTCTATATAAGGTGTCACAGCTGACAATGCATATCAGAGCTCCAACACCGATTTGGGCTTTATGGCAGAGTGGCCAGACGCCCCTCAGTGAAAAACACAGAAAGCCTGCTTGGAGTTTGCAAAAAAGCACCTAAAGGACTCTCGGACTATAGGAAACAAGATTTTTGGTCTGATGAAACCTAGTTTGAACTTTTCACCCTCAATTCTAAGTGTTATCTGTGTGATCGGGTACCACTCATCACCAATATCATCCCAAGTGAAGCGTGGTGCTGTTGCTGTTGGGGTGTTTTTCAGTGACGGACTGGTAGACTGATCAGGGTTGGGGGAAAGCTGGATGGAGCAAAGTACAGAGATGTCCTTAATGAAAAAAGAGAAGAAGAATGGCAGAAACTCAAAAAATCGGTGCTTGTCGCGTCATACCCAAAAAGACTCAAGGCTGTAATCACTGCCAAAGGTGCTTCAACTTAGTACTGAGTAAAGGGTCTGAATACTCATGTCAATGGGATATTTCAGTTTTTCCTTTTTAATAAATTTGCAAACATTTCTAAAATCCTGTTTTTGCTTTGTCATCGTGTGTGTGTGTGTGTGTGTGCGTGCGCACACACACATACAATCTTTTTCTCTTTCTAAATTGCAGAAATTCAAGAGCCTTCTCATATCTGAGCTGGGAAAGGTGTTTCCAGAGGAGATGGCCCAGTATAAGGCAATCCATGGGGAGGACCATCACTCCTAGTCCATTACCTTCCGCAAGCTTATGTGACACCTATCGGACACAAAGTTAGAATGGACCACACTGTCTCCAGCAGCTTCTGAACTCAACCAGGTTACAATGACCACCAACGACATAACCGTCTTTAATTAATCACAAGCTCTGTTTGGTTATACTGCAGTAGGTCACAAGTATGGTGCTGATGGAGCCACACGACTGAGCCAATTCTGTTTATTTTTCCACAATGTTCCTCAATCTCTCTTAAGAGCCTTTTTATAAAGCTGAGGTCAAACTGCCTCCACGTCAGCTTCAGTCTTTCTGAAGCCAGTCTGCATATTCAGAGTTGTTGATGAACAAATTGTACAATTGCATTGAGGGTAAGGGGACTTGGGTGCGATGGGTTTGATTTATTATTGTTATTAATATTAGCATTGTTATTATTGTTATTATTATCAATGTTATTTCTTTTGCTGGTCTAGTTAGGGTGGTGTCGCCAATGTTGGAGCCAGAATTTTTATGTATTTAAAGAGGACTGGTGCAGGACGGAAAATGTACACAAAAATAAATGACTTGGATATGCATTTTGTGATTTTGCATTGATAGTCAACCAACACAATTTGTACATGTTTTTTCTCCTTTTCCTTACGTCTTTTTTGTAAGGACTCATTGTGCACCAGAGTGAGTTTGTACTGTGATTGATAGTTTGGAAACCTGTGAACCCTGTTCTGTAGAGATTGCCATGCTTGATATGTCAGGGTTTAGTTTGTTATTTCTTTGTATTGTCATTTTTTCACTTACATAAAACACAGAAATCTGGGTTCTGGTCATACATAGAAATATTGGCATGACGATTACAGTCTCTGGCTTCATGATTTTCATGGCTGAATAATTGACATTAGTCAGCATATGTATCCCGAGTGTATCAAATGGATCAAGCTAGCACACAGTGTAATAATAATAATAATAATACAAAGGTTTTATATAGCGCTTTTCTTGGTACCCAAAGACGCTTTACAAAAACAAGAAAAAAAAATATATACAAGAAAGAGAGGGTAGAAAGTGATTCGTCAGGTGTTGTAAGTGATGTTGAAGAGATGGGTTTTGAGATGACTTTTGAAAGACGGCAGTGAATCAGAGTTACGGATGGCAAGGGGGATGGAGTTCCAGAGGGTAGGGGCGGCAATGGCAAAGGTTCTGTCCCCTATGGTGCGGTATTTGATCCTGGTGATGGGGGTGAGGGTGTTGGCATCAGCGGAGCGTGTTCGGTGGGGGTGACTGGGGTGATGGAGTAGATCTGGTATGAAGGTATGAAGGGGCAAGGTTGTTGAGGGCTTTGTAGGTGGTGAGAAGGATCTTGAAATGTATGCGCTTTTTTACGGGAAGCCAGTGTAGCTGACGGAGGATGGGCGTGATGTGTTCTCTGGAGGTGTGGGTGAGCTGTCAGGCACCGGAGTTTTGAACATATTGCAGTTTTTGAAGAACAGTGGAGGGGAGACCATACATGCTATTGCAGTAGTCGAGTCTGGAGGTGATGAAGGCATGGATTAGTGTTTCAGCGGCTGAGAAGGTGAGAGTGGGTCGAAGGCGTGCTATGTTCCGGAGGTGGTTTATGTGTGACTTGAAGGAGAGTGCGGGATCCATGTAGATTCCAAGGTTTCTGACCAGGGGGGAGGGAGTGACAGAGTGACCATCGATGCAGAGTGAGAAGTTCTGGGAGGTGGGGATGGTGGATTTTGGGCCAAAGATTATAATACCAGTTTTATTGCTGTTGAGTTTAAGGAAGTTGTGGTTCATCCAGGTTTTTATGTCAGTGAGGCAATTGGTAAGGGTGGAGAGAATAGCTGGAGTGATGGTTTTGGTGGTGATGTAGAGTTGAGTGTCGTCAGCATAGCAGTGGATGTGAAGTCCATGGCGGCGGATGATGTGACCAAGTGGGAGTATGTAGAGGATGGGGCCAAGCACTGAGCCTTGGGGGACTCCGTGTGAGACAGGGGTGGTGTGGGATTTGTCATTGTTTATTGCGATGTAGTGAAATCTATCAGACAGGTATGAGTTGAACCAGGAGAGGGCGGAGTCAGTGATGCCTATGGATTTCAGGCGGCTGAGGAGAATGGAGTGGTTGACGGTGTCGAAGGCAGCACTGAGGTCCAGGAGGAGAAGAATGGTGAGGGAGCCGGAAGCAGAGGAGAGTAGTGGAGGTCGTTTGTGACTTTGATAAGAGCTGTTTCAGTGCTGTGGTGGGTTCAAAAGCCGATTGGAATGTTTCGAAAAGGTTATTGGAGAGGAGGTAGGTCTTCAGTTGAGTTGCGATGGCTCTTTCCAGTAGTTTTGAGATGAATGTGAGGTTGGAGATGGGTCTGAAATTGTTGGGGTCGTCGGAGTCAAGACCAGGTTTTTTAAGCAGGGGTGATGGCAGCAAGCTTAAGAGGTGGGGGGATAGTGCCAGCGGTAACGGAGGAGGTGATGGTGTCAGTGATGAGTGGGGCGAGAGAGGTGAAACAGGCTTTGACAAGTTCAGAGGGCATAGGGTCCAGGGGGGGAGGTGGATGATTTCGTGGTGGAGAGTATTTTGGAGAGGTTTGCTGTGGTTATCGGTGAGAAGGTAGAGAGCCGGTGGTCTGAGGATGAAGGAGGTATGGGTTCGGGGACCGGGGTGGAGGCAGATGAGGTTGCAAGCTGGTTGTGGATGTTTCCTATTTTGGAGTTGAAAAATGAACTGAGGTTGTTGCATTTCTCCAGGGTGAATGAGGATGAAATGTTGTCGTGGGGCTTGAGGAGTTTATTTATGGTGGAAAACAGGGTGCGTGGGTTGGAGGATCCAGAGTGAATGATGCCAGAGTAGTAGACAGAACGTGCGTTGTTTAGTGCTGATTTGTAGAGGTTTGTGTGCTCTTTGTAAGCAAACACTGTCTGTGTTTTCACTTTTGGGAGGCTGTAGATGCTGGTACCCAATGTCTCAGCAGGTCATGGCCCAAAACATTTCACTCCTGTTTCACTCCTCTACCGCTGGAGACAAATCCCTGGATTCGGAGGATTCCTAAGTATCATATATCCTATCCTACTATCCTATCTTGTATGCTGTTGTGGCACTTTAAACACTATCTGAATTGTAAAGCTTTCTTGTCGGTTCAGTACATTTATATATACTTTCTTAGTTGTTTGGATCAGCCATCATGTGGAAATCCTTCCTGATTGTATGATTGTGTTTCACCCCAAGCTTTAACTTCACTCATTCTGGCGTGTTTCTTCTAATTACACAACACTCCCAGTCTGTCTGACTGTCTCTTCTTGATGTACATACAAGTATAGATGTTATATTATTATTCTATTTATCACACACAAAATGTAGGGATATTTGGCTTTCGGTTGAAATTTCAGGATGAACCTAAAATGCACTATAACCTTTACAGGTTAACTTAATTTGACCTTCTCTAAACTTTGAAATGCACATGTCCAACTGTTCAATGTTACAGTGCTTTTTGCACAACCTCCTGTAGCTGAACAGCAAAATTCACAACAGGTGTTTGATCCATGAATCGACCAATACATTTCCTGGTTCAATTAGAATTGGTATTTAAACGGTCCTCTTCATCATGCTGTTCACATTTGGACATCATGAGACCAAGACGACACCTAACAATTGATCAGATCATAGTACCTCGCCATTGCAAGGCTTCAGACAGGATGTTCTCAGAGGGAAGTGGCCAATGAGCTTAGATGAGCTTGTCATCAGCAGGTTGCAACAGAGATGCAGAGAGACTGGAAACGTCACAGAAAGGCATAGAAGTGATGCCCTTTGGCCACATCCCACACTGATAACCGCTTCATTGTGCCAGTTGTGCCAGTTCATTGGAACAGTGCCCTGCGGGACCGGTTGATGAATGCCACTCAGCTCCAGCCACATTTAACGGAAGTTAGAGGCACCCAAGTGTCATGTCAGACAATTCGATACCATTTACATCAGCGTGGTCTGCATGCTGGACAAGTCTGCATACTAGACTTGTAAGGGTACCTGACCACACCACCAGGCACGGGCGTTATCGTCTTGCATGGGCCAGGGAGCATTTATGCTGGACAAGGGACCAGTGGGCCTCAGTGCTGTTCTCTGATGTAAGTCGATTCATGTTGAGCAGAAATGATAGCCGCTAACGATGTTGGAGATGTCAAGGAAAGCGCTATGCATCAGCCGCTGTTGTCACCAGATGAGCCTTTGATGGTGGTGGTGTTACAGTGTGGGCAGGTGTGTCTAGTCAATACAGAACTGCCCTACACTTTGTGACAAGCCCATACTACCTGAATAACTCCAATAGAAAAAAAGAGGACACGTAGAGTGTCCTCTTTTTTTCTACTGGAGTTTTGTCACGAAGGCAATTTCCCTCAGGGATCAATAAAGTATGTCTGTCTGTCCGTCTGTCTGTAACATCATTAATCCAGTCATTGGCCCTCATTTATCAAACGAACGTAGAAATGAGCACAAATCTGAACGCATGATTCATTTTACGATAGGACCCACGTGAGATTTACGAAACGTATCGTATCACACCAATCCCAGCGTACGAAGGAGCTTGGTGTTGATAAATACGGCGGCTGAGATCGATCGTAATTAACGTAACACGCCCCTATAAAAGAAGTCTCGCCCCTAACTTTTACGACATGGAGAAACATCCAACGGCAAAGAAGAAGCGGATTTTTTCAGAAACAGAAATGGAGACACTCGTGATGCACCCTATGGATGCGCCCCCCCCCCCCCCCCCCCCCCCCCCACCCCTCACCCCCCTGGACATAGGCTACTTCATATTATTTATAGTAATGTTATTTATTGTGTATTATTTATTCTCATCTGCCGTTGCACCCCCCACCCCCATATCCATACAATCCACATTCATCTGTTGTACCCGTTCCGTTGTATTGCACTAGCGCACTATTGCACCACCTATACACTTCTTGTATCATGTTCTGTGCTGCATGAAATGACCACACTGGCTCAGAGGCAAAACGCAACCTTTACTCGTGGTAGGTAAGGTAGTAACTGATTACAGCTTCATCAGTCGACACAAACTTCTAGTCTAACCCAATAGAACCACCCACGACAACCCCAAGTCCATAGTGATTGGCTGTCAGACCATAACACAGATATGGGCTTCCTAGCTCCATATACTACATCCCCCTTCTTAGCTAAACAGTAGCACACAAACAAATTCCAAAGAGTAAACATTGAATACATTATTCAACAAAGTGATTGCATATAACTCATGAACTCATACAGCTAACAGTACCACTGCGTATTACTAAGCCAAGCTGTACTAAAGTATGTAGTCCTGCAGTCGAGTTGGCAGTTTCAGGTTTCTTCCTGCTCTGGTTGTCAGGCCAGTGTCAGTCTCTGTGTCAGGCCTTGGTCCTGGCTCATCATGTGTCCCATTCTGCCCTTGCTCACTCTCATGGTCTGAATCAGAGTCTGGGCCCGCAGTTTCATCACAGACTCTATGCACAGCAACTCTGTCAGGCCCGAGATGCCTGCGGTTTCTTCTGTATCGTGCACCTGTTGGTGTGATGATGTCATAGGACCTCGGCTCATCCCTGATTCGCTCTACTGTCGCTGGCTGCCATCCTTTTGTTCTCTTCATGCACACTCTCTCACCCTCCTCAAAGGGAAGAAGCGGTGACGCCGCCTTGTCATAGCTGTGTTTTTGGCGAAGCTGCTGTCGTATGAGGTCTTTGCCGGGCATTCTCTGGTAATGCAGGTGCCAGGGCTGCTTTGCTGGCGGGGAGATCGGAACGAAGAACACGCCCCATCAGCAGTTGAGCTAGTGTGTATTTCAGTCCCGTGATCGGCGTGTTTCTGAAGTGCAGGAGAGCCATGTGGGGGTCAATACCCGTCTGTGTCGTGGCTTTCAGCATGTTTTTCACTGACTGAATGGTCCTCTCAGCTAAGCCATTTGACTGTGGGTAGGCTGGGCTAGAATGCGTGATCTTGAAACCCCATTTCTTTGTAAACTGGGCCGTCTCCGCACTGGCAAAGGGTACATGATCTGCGATCAGCTCAGTGGGTATACCATGCCTAGCAAAAACACCCTTGAACTTGGCTATAACAGTACCTGATGTCTTGTCTGGCAACTTCAGGACCTCAGGGTACTTGGAAAAGTAATCCACTATGAGTAAGAAGGAGCGTCCTTGAAATTCGAAAATGTCAGCTGCTACCTTCGCCCATGGTGTATCAGGCACTGCGTGAGGAAGGAGGGGCTCCTTCTGGTTGTCAGGCAGCTTCTCTTGGCATGAGGGGCATGATTCAACCATCATTCTGACATGTTCTGTGAGACCAGGCCAATACATCACAGCTTTGGCGTGCGCCAAGGAGCGCTGGATGCCCTGATGTGCAGTGTGCAGCCGCCTCAGCATCTCAGCTCTGAGGCCTCTGGGGATTATCATACGGAGGTTGACCATCAGCAAGCCATCTGCAATGTAGATGTCATTCTTAGCATGCCAATATGGCTGTGCCTCTAGTGGAAGGCACTTCTTCCTATCTGGCCACCCTCGCTTGTGAAGACTCACCAATGTCTGCATCTTCCTGTCTGCCTCCGTCACTGCTCTCAGTTGCTCCAGGACAGACCCATCCAGCTGAGTCGTTGCACTGATGTCATATACGACCCTTTCATATACGAGCATTCTTTGGAGGCGGGCGGGTGCCTTGCCAATAGGCTTTGTGATGATAGCTTCCAAAGGCTTGTGATCAGACTGGACTTTGACCGTGACGCCGTAGACATACTGGTGAAATTTTTTCAGTGCGAACACTATGGCCAGGAGTTCTTTCTCGATCTGAGCGTAGTTCTGCTCAGCTGTAGAGAGGGCTCTGGATGCAAAAGCTACAGGACGCTTGCCCTGCATCAGTACTGCTCCCAGGCCGTCTTTGGATGCGTCAGCTTGTATTTCAACTTCCTCTTTTGGGTTGAAAAACTTTAACAGTGGCGTGCTGGTGAGGGCTGCTTTCAGTCTGTTCAGTGCTGCTTGGTGCTCTGGGTGCCATTGCCACATCATGTCTTTTTTCAGCAACATTCTGAGCGGAGCAGTGAGTGTGGCTTCGTGTGGGATGTACTGGGCAAGATATCGTGTCATACCCAACAACCTCTGTAGACCCTTTTTGTCTTCAGGTGGAGGCATTGCGGTGATTGCAGCCACTTTGGCATTATCCGGTCTGACTCCCTCTGCGCTGATGATGTGCCCCATGTATTTGACCTCACTCACCATGTACTGAATTTTGTCAGCGTTAAATTTCACGTTCAGCTTGACGGCTCTGTCCATCACCTGCTGTAGGATATCATCATGTTTTTCCTTTGTGGCTGTTGCTATAATCATGTCATCAGCAATGATGTGGACTCCCGCAATATCTCCAAAACTTTCAGTATTGGTTTGCTGAAACACCTCACTTGCGCTTTTAATTCCAAACGGCAGGCGCATGAACTGGTACCTCCCCCAGGGGGTGTTGAACATGCACAGGTCAGGTGACTCATCATCAAGCTTTATTTGCCAATACCCATCCTTTTCATCAAGAATTGTGAACACAGTCTTTCCTGCTAACTTGCATTGTACATCCTCGGGTGTGGGTAGACAGACAGACAGACAGACAGACAGACAGACAGACGTACTTTAATAATCCCTTAATAATTAATTTAATAATCCCTGAGGGAAATTGCATAAAGGGTATGGAGTAGTGTTGGCGAAGCACTGCTTTGTTGAGGTCCCTCGGGTCCAAACACACCCGTAGGGTACCATTTTTCTTTTCAGTTATAACAAGGCTGCTCACCCATGGTGTTGGCTTCGTTACCTTGCGACACACACCTCTCTGTTCTTGAATGTCCAGTGTGTCTTTCAGCCTATCCAGCACAGCAAATGGGATTTTCCTGCACCCATGGACAACAGGGGGCACCTTTGGATCAACATGGATGTGGTGTATGCCTGGAAATTCACCCAGTCCATTGAACACGTCGAGATAGCGCTGGAGCAGCTCCTCTTTGGTCCGAGGTGGATTTCGCCCTGTTAACGTCTCTACTTTTCTGACGAGATCTAGACTCACACAAGCATCTCTGCCAAGCAGTGGCATGTCAGATGTGTCTGTCACATAGAAGTGTAGGAGGGCCTGCTTGTGTTGGGACTTCACATGCAACGTGAGTATACCTTTGGGCTTGATGCGGGTGCCGCCATAGGCTACAAGTATAGTGTCTGTCTTCTTCATTTTATATTGCTTGGGCAATGAAGTTGACCGTTCGCCTCCCCCCGACACGGAGCGCTGTGTGCCACTCACTGTCTTTAGAGCGTGCTTGTGCTTGTGTAACAGCACCAATGAACAGTGCATCCACACCCATGCTTTCTGTAACAATGGGTGCAACATCAGGTGCTGACCGGCATACGGCTGCAAAATGGTTTCTCTTGCCGCATTTTCTACATTCCACATTGAACGCGGGACAGTTCCTAGGCTTGTGCATTCTGCCACATCTGTCGCATGTCTTCTCCTGCTGTTCACTGGATGGGCGCGCGCGCAATCTCGATGCCTGGCGCCCATATTTCTCTATTGCAAGCACATCTTGCTCTGTGCTAGCACTACCTGCCATGACTTTGGCCTGAGCCTGAGTAATTTCTTTATGTATATATATATATATATATATATATATATATATATATATATATATATATATATATATATATATATATATATATATGTCCCTGGCTTTGGTTAGAGATAAGTCTGAGACAGTCAACAGTTTCTCCCTGAGACGTGCATCCGAAACACTGAACACAATTTTGTCTCTAAGCATTAAATCCTCAGTCTCTTTGAATTCACAAGTGCGTGCTCTCTGCCTCAATTCCGTGACAAACTTGTCAATACCAGTATGTTCATGAAACTGATGTGCCCAGAATTGATGCCTTTCAAAAACAGTATTCCGTCGTGGTGCACAGTAATTTTCAAAAGCTTTCATTACCTCTTCCATTGTTTTGTTGTCGGCATCTGCATAGTTAATTTCCAGTGTGTTGTAAACTTCCAACGCATCCTCACCAATGCAGTGTAGCAGCACGGCTATTTTCCGACCTTCTGCTTTCTCATTAAGTCCACTAGCCAATAGATAGAGGCACAATCTTTGCTCCCATTTTCGCCAATTTTCTGCTAGGTTTCGTGTCAGGGACAACGGTGACGGCGGGGTGAATGATTGCATCGTGTCAAAGTTTCGAGTTTCCACGTACTCACTGCAGCGTCAGCGCGTGCTAGCGATGGTTGTAGACTAGCCGTCCAAGCAGGCTATCCACCGGCAATTCACCCTCACTCCAGGCGAAAATGTTCAACGGTTCACTTCTTCTGACACCATATCATGTTCTGTGCTGCATGAAATGACCACACTGGCTCAGAGGCAAAACGCAACCTTTACTCGTGGTAGGTAAGGTAGTAACTGATTACAGCTTCATCAGTCGACACAAACTACTAGTCTAACCCAATAGAACCACCCACGACAACCCCAAGTCCATAGTGATTGGTTGTCAGACCATAACACAGATATGGGCTTCCTAGCTCCATATACTACACTTGTATTATATTACTATTTCTCGCACTACCTGTACATCGTTTACATTTTTTAAACATTTTTTTTTTTTTCAATTGTTTATTTATTGAATTTTCATTTTATTACACATACACAACAGGTAAGCCCTCAGTTGAAGTGGAGTTTGCCCCAAACTGGCAGCCCTAACCTGGCAACCCTACATTTTTTAAACATTTTTTATACTGTTTACAGCCTGTTTCTGCTAGTGTTAGTAACCATTTACTACCTCACCGATCACTACCTCCACCTGCACTGTTTACTGTCACTTTAATAACTACTGCCACTTTTCATGTTTTTCAATTTTGCACTCTGCACCTTATTCTGCATTTCAACCCGCACCTTTATCGCTCATTTGCACTTCTGGTTAGAACGCCAACTGCATTTCGTTGTCCCTGTACTTGTACTCTGCACAATGACAATAAAGTTGAATCTAATCTAATCTAATTAAGGGCAAGTAAAAAAATGCTATATGGAAACAAATCACTGTTGCAGTCATGTTCAGCGGGCTACGGAAGAGGTAAATAATTAATTGAATAATTAATTAAATGTAAAATTGATGTTAAATTGATCCAGCTTAAAACATTTCACATTTGACCTATAGGCTATTGTTTGCATTGCGTTAAAGTTATTTTATTCCGAATAAGGTGAAGAAAAAGTTCCGACTCTTGCGGATATACCAGTCTCGCCACTGTTCGCACTCGAAAAAGTTGCGTACACGAGCTCAGACCTGACGTGAGATTTTATCGCAGCCTGCACTCACGTTCAAATTGATAAATGCCAAGCTCAACGTGGAAATGAGCGTACGTCCATTTTACGCCTGTTTTCTTTCGTACGCTCGTTTGATAAATGAGGGCCATTGTGCCCATGTATCAACAACACGAGTCTAATTTAATCTTCATGGACGACAATGCTCCAGCTCATCAAGGTCGCATCATTAGGGAACGGCTTCTTGGGACTTGAGTTCCTCAAATGAAGTGGCCTGCACTTTCTCCAGACTTGAATCCCATAGAAAACCGATGGGATCAGCTGAGTTGCTGTGTAGAGGAGCAATTTTACCTGAAAGCCAAATATTCTTAACTTTTTGTGAGTAGTGTGTATGTGTGCGCACACACACATACAGACACACACACACACACACACACACACACACACACACACACACACACACACACACACACACACACACACACAGTGCATTCAGAAAGTATTCAGACCCCTTCACTTTTTTCTTATTTTATGTTGCAGCCTTATTCCAAAGTTATTCAAATACATTGTTCCCCTAATCAATCCACACTCAATACCCCAATAAATTTATTAAAAAGGAAAAACTGAAAAAACTGAAATATCCCATTGCCATAAGTATTCAGACCCTTTACTTTACTTTACTTTGTTGAAGCACTTACAGCCTCTAATCTTCTTGGGTATGCCGTGACAAGCTTTGCACACCTGGATTTGGGGAGTTTTTGCCATTCTTCTCTACAGAAACTCTCAAGCTCTGTTGGATGGGGATTGTCAGTGGACAGCCATTTTCAGGTCCCTCAAGGGATGTTCGATTGGGTTTAAGCCTGGGCTCTGGCTGGGCCATTCAAGGACATCCACAGAGTTGTCCCTAAGCCACTCCTGCATTGTCTTGGCTGTGTCCTTAGTGTCATTGTCCTGTTGGAAGGTGAACCTTTAACCCAGTCAGATCCTGAGTGCTCTGGACCAGGTTTTCATTCAGGATATCTCTGTACTTAGCTCCATTCAATCCCTGCTGCTGAAAAACACCCTCACAGCATGATGATGCCACCCCCACTGTTGGGATGGTATTGGGCAGGTGATGAGTGATACCTGGTCACACACATAACACTTAGAATTAAGGGTGAACAGTTCAAATCTTGTTTCTTAGAGTCCTATAGGGGTTTTATTGTGTCTTTCACTGAGGAGAGGCTTCCGTCTGGCCACTCTGTCTTAAAGCTGAGATTGGTGGGGAGTTACTGTGATTGTTGTCCTTCTGGAAGAACAACAATCCCATCTCCACACAGGATCTCTGTAGCGGTTCTTGGTCACCGCTCTTACCCTTCTCCCCCTATTGCTCAGTTTAGGCTGGGCGGCAAGCTCTTGGAAGAGTCCAAACTACTTCCATTTAAGAATGATTGAGGCCACTGTGCCCTTGGGAACCTTCAATGCAGTAGATATTTTTGTAGCCTTCCCCAGTCCTGTGCCTTGTCACAATCCTGTCTCTGAGCTGAGCTATCTCGAAAAAAAAAAAATATATATATATATTGTAACGGGTAGCGGTTGGACCTAATTGCAGCACACGAAAAGGCAGATATAATTGGAACTGACTTTTATTATCGTCACACAATAATCAGAGCAGGTTACAGACCAGGGGAGAGGCCGGCAGAAACCAGGAGTGGAGAGACCAAGTTTGCGGTCGGGGACAGAAGGCTGAGGTGATTTCTGGGAAGGAGACGAAACGGGCTGGTCAGGGACAGGCAGGGTCGAGTAATCGGGGCAGGAGACAGGTAGGCAGAAATCAAGAACGGAAGGACGAAGTTCGTGGTCGGGGACAGAAGGCTGAGGTGATTTCCGGGAGGGCGACGAGACAGGATGGTCAGGAACAGGCAGGGTCAAAACTGGGAGAGCAATCCGAATAATGCTGGAGAGACTTGCATGAAGAGCGAAGACAATCTGGCAACGGGTGAATGGTGAGGGAGAGATTCATCAACTTACTTGATTGCTGATTTGAGGCAGCTGAGTGAGTAGCAGACAGGTGAGGAGGAGGAGGGGCAGGTGGAAAAGTACTGGGAGCAGGCAGACTGCAACATACTGTATACATTAATACAATTTTATATAACATTATTTTGTTTGTTTTTCTTGATTTAACACACAAATACAGAACAAGACCTAATTTGCTGTAGTTTAATTCATAACTGTTAACCAATAACTTTTTATGTACACACATAACAATTTTCTGTGCATCACTTTTGGCTTTAATGAAAAACGGTGTTACCCTCTCATTTAGAAGCCATTTTTAGGACACTTTTGAAGTTCTCAAATGGGGTCTGAATACAGACAGTGACATATATCTTTCAATGAGGGAAACAAAACACACACACGATTCAGTAGGTGTATGCATGTGTGTATGTATTAACAACTTACTCACCAAGAGGAAGAGGATGTTATGTTGTAAACCTTGGGCTGTGTCTCAATCCACGTACTTGCGCACTTAAACTTCCCTTTTTGAGTACATAGTGCGTTCACACTGGTAATTGCGGCAAGACGCAGTACACTGCTAGTACCCGGATGGTGCACTCATAACGGTCAAAAAGCTGAGTGTACTACGCTGGACACTTTTCACCCTCAATGGTCGCCATTTTGTCTACGTAACGGAAGGGGAGGGAACGCCAGCACTTTCCAAAAAAATCTGATAAAGATTGCGGACGACACCTGTGGACCGTTGGCCCAGACCACTCCTTTTAAATGTAAGATATAACGTTACACATCAATCGAAAAGTGGTTATTTTTCGTTATGTATTACCATTTTATTGTTAGACAGATGTATGACAGATGTCATAAGCGATTGTGAATGGTTTGTGCTGATATGCTTATACGTGAATACTAATACGGGAACGAACGCTTGTATCGTCATTTCCGGTAAGTGCAAAACGGGAGTGCTTCATTTGAGACTGTACTTCTTAGACGGAATTCACGCACTACATCAGTAAGTACATAGTGCACACAGTGCACTTACGGAAGTGTACTCGTGGAAGTACGTGGATTGAGACACAGCCTTGGTGTCTCAATGAGGTAACCAACACTGATTATGACTCATCCAAGTCATATGCAGTGACTCTCTCCCTATCTCTCCTTCCTCCTCCAGCCTACCTCCTCCTCATCCTCATCCTTATGTGCACTCCGGCACAACAGACTCAGGAGCGAAATTCCCCCATCGTAACCTTGGTTACCGTCATTTGCTTACTTCATGAAGGTCACTCTTTCTCTCTCTCTCTCTCTCTCTCTCTCTCTCTCTCTCTCTCTCCCTCTCTCTCTCTCTCTCTCTCTCTCTCTCTCTCTCTCTCTCTCTCTCTCTCTCTCTCTCTCTCTCTCTCTCTCTCTCTCTCTCTCTCTCTCTCTTTGTCTTTATCTTTGTCTTTGTCCTTGACTCTCTCTGTCTCTCTATGCACTCCATAGCCAGATGACTTTTGCAGGAGCCTGAATGTCTTATTAGGGTTTATTTCTTTTTGGAATGTAAATATAAATAACACAATCTAGGGAAAGACAATAATTGTGTAGTCTGCTAACAATCTGCTTGTAAAACAAAACAACCATAATATGTGGAAACAAGGTGTAAACACAACTGCTCTTGTGAAAATAAAACATGATTCACTGGAGGTGTCAGCATGTATGTGCATATATAATGTATACACACATAAAATGTAATCAGTCACAAATTATTGTATCGTATATTCTTCTTATATGCAATTTGCCCACTACTTCAGATAACAGATACACACAAAAAACACAAAACGATATATTTGTGGCAACTTGGCAGGACTGGATGCTTTGTGTGAAATGTATTATTACTGAAATGTACTATCACTACGAGGTTACTGTTGGTATGGGACAGACATGCGACTCACTTCCCCACTCAGGGTCAAGAGAGCCAAGTCGATGTACCACTCACTCTCCTTGGAACCGCCCACAGTCAAACACTATTACCATGGCAATGCCCCTCCTCTTCACAATCTCCATCTCCCATCCCCCTCCTATTTTTGCCTCTACCTCCTCTACCTAAAGCCAAATTGTGTCTGCACATGTAATTCTTTGTGTGTGTGTTCATGTATGTGTGTATCAGTGAGTGTGTGTGTGTGTGTGTGTGTGTGTGTGTGTGTGTGTGTGTGTGTGTGTGTGTGTGTGTTTGTGTGTGTGTTTTGTTTTTGAGTGTATGGGTGTGTTGGTAGCCATCTCTCTCCAATCAGATGTAGTTCTGTACTGGTTGTTTGGTGGTCCTCCAGGGCACAGCTATGAGGACCAGTCTTCATCAGAGTTGGAGCAGCTCTCCTATGACCGGCCACGTACACATCCACACACAGCTGCACACACATACACAGACGCCACTAACATTAAATCAGGGAGCCTGGGCTACACCTTTAAAGAGAAACTGATTAGTCTGCGTGTGTGTACACATATGTGCATCTGGCATGTGCACAAACGTACACATGCCAGACACAGACACACACTGCCACACAATGGCTCCCCTGGGTTGGTACAGAGGGTACAATAGTCCCTCCCAATATTTGTGTGTGTCAGTATGTGTGTGTGCTTGTATGTGTGTCTCATTTGGCCAGTAATGAGATAACAAAAACGCTAAATGAAACGCTAAATGAAAACTGTCCCCCTCCTGTCCTCTCTCTCTTTCTCTCCCTATCTCCACCTAAGCAACAGTGAATGAGTGCATGATATGTTACTATATGATGAGAGTGAGAGAAAATCTATTTCATGATGATTTAATGATCCAAGATATGAGCTTATAGAAACTGTCCCTTGTATCTCACAGTTATAGATTTTAGAGGTGACTGCTCATTACCACCAGCCAATCAGTGACACACACATGTATGTGTCTCTGTGTGTGCATCAGGCCTCATAAAACACAGCTCTACTCCCATCCTTTGTTTCGCCAGTTGGCTCTAACCTCTGTCTCCTAATGTGACCGCCCTCGCACCAAGGTCAGCAAACAATACCACATCACCCCCTCCCACAACCCCCTCTCTAGCCAACCCTCCCCATCATCCCCTCTGCATCACCTGATCACCCTCTCCCACCACCCCCTCCCCATCACCCCCTCCCCCCACCATCTACCACCTTTACCAATCCCACTGAGCGCAAGGTGACCCGGGCTTCATGCATATACACACACATGAATCTGACTGCTGGCCAGTACCCCTAACCCCCTCAATCTCCTCCCCCATTAGTGGCAGAAGTGTGGTCGCAAACGGAGAGAAAGATTTCTGATGGAAAACAGCCCACATGTCGTACTTTGTGCCCACCTGCTGTTTAGCCAGACAGAGAAGAGGACTGAATGGTATTTTCTTGGCCCTTAAACTGTACAATAGCTACAGGAGGGACCGGGACAGCCCAGGGCCAGATCAGAATCAGAATCAGAATCAGAATCAGAATCAGCTTTATTCGCCAAGTATGTTCACAAAAATACAAGGAATTTGACTCTGGTTTTTCCATGCTCTCAATGTACAGACACGGACTAGACATACAGCTCAAACAAGACAATGAGCTAAACATAAACATTAAGTACCATAAAAATAAATGAAGGTAAAACAAATATTTATCGTAGATACATGTAAAAAGTATATATATATATATATATACATATATACATAAACAACAGGAGGCAATAGTGCAATGGTGCAGAGTGCAAAGATGCTGGAATAAATATGGAATGATACAGAATACTTTATGTACATGAGGTAGGTGGAAATGGCATAACATGCATGTATACAATGCACAGTCTATACAGCGTGCTTAGGTTTCTATTGATAATGACGATATGTTAAAAACTGTTTAACCTCCCAAAAATATATCATTTAGAATTTGTATGTACAGTGAGTATTCGGTATTACAGGGTTATTGCACAGGGATTGTCTCTGAGACTGTGTGCCCGGGTTAACTGTTCATCATTCAGTACGTTTACATGCAGCAAGAAATTCGAATTTCTAATCGTATAAGACATCGTTCAGACTTTTTAAGTGCATGTAAACACCTTAATCCGACCTACTTCGGACCTACTTCGGACATCTCAAAATCGGATAACAACACCCGGATAATTTGTTCATAGTCGGACTTTTAACGGCATGTATACTCAGCAATCGGATCTGAATCGGATTTTGCATTCTGCGCATGCGCAGTGCCATTCTGCACATGCGCAGCGCCACATAGCGTCCAGAGTCAGCCCATGCTCCGGCTGTTAATCCGATTCTCTGAACGGCATGTATACTCGGACAAGTGATCCGGTCTTACGCATGTCATTATCTGATCCGATCAGAAATTCGAATTTCTTGCTGCATGTAAACGTACTGAGAGTGACGGCCTGTGGGAAGAAGCTGTACTTGTGTCTGGTTGTTTTGGCGTACCGTGTTCTGTAACGCCTACCAGAGGGGAGGAGTTGGAACAGGTTGTGTCCAGGGTGTGATGGATCTGCAGTGATATTTTCTGCACGTTTCTTGACTATAGACACGTATAGGTCCTGAACGGAGGGCAGGTTGGCACCGATGATTTTTTCTGCAGTCCTGACTGTCCGTTGTAGTCTGTTCCTGTCTTGATTGGTGGCCGATCCAAACCAGACAGTGATGATGAAGTGCAGAGAACAGACTGGATTATTGCAGTGTAGAACTGGATCAGCAGCTCCTGAGGCAGGTTGAACTTCCTGAGCTGGCACAGGAAGTACATCCTCTGCTGGGCTTTTTGGTTATTGTGTCTATGTTGGGTGTCCACTTTAGTTTAATTCCACAGTAATTTCCCAGCTTGGGATCAATAAAGTATTTCTATTTAGGTCCAGGGAGATTGTAGATCCCAGAAACCTGAAGGTTTCCACAGCAGACACAGTGCTGTTGAGGATGGTGAGGGGGGCAGTGTTACGGGGCTCCTCCTGAAATCCACTGTCATTTCCACAGTTTTGAGCTTGTTCAGCTCCAGGTTGTTCTGACTGCACCAGAGGGCCAGCTTTTCAACCTCCCGTCTGTATGCAGACTCGTCACCGTCCCGGATGAGGCTGATGACCATTGTGTCGTCTGCAGTCATTGGTGTAGAGGAAGAAGAGCAGAGGGGAGAGCACACACTGGGGGGCGCCAGTGCTGATGGTCTGGGAACTGGATATGATTTTCCCCAGCCTCACCTGCTGCCTCCTGTCTGTCAGGAAGTTAGTGATGCACTGACAAGTGGGGGCTGGCACAGTGAGCTGAGAGAGTTTGGAGTGGAGGATGTCTGGGACGATGGTGTTGAACACTGAGCTGAAGTCCACAAACAGGACCCTTGCGTATGCCGCTGGTGAGTCGAGGTGTTGGAGGATGTAGTGCATTCCCATGTTGACTGCATCATCCACTGACCTGTTTGCCCGGTAGGCAAACTGCAGGGGGTCCAGCAGGGGGCCTGTGATGTCCTTCAGGTGGGTCAACACCAGTCTCTCGAAGGATTTCATGACCACAGACGTCAGGGCAACGGGCCTGTAGTCATTTAATCCAGAGATAGAGGGTTTCTCGGGGACCGGGATGATTGTGGAGCATTTGAAGCAGAAGGGGACTTCACACAGCTCCAGTGATCTGTTGAAGATCTGGGTGAAGATGGGGGCCAGCTGGTCAGCACAGACTTTCAGGCAGGAGGGAGACACGCCATCTGGGCCAGGTGCTCTCCTGGTCTTCTGTCTCTGGAAGAGCTGACTCACATCCTTTTCACAGATCCTGAGTGCAGGGGGCGGGGCATCGGTGGGGAGGGATGAGGGGCAGGCAGGGGGCGGGGGAGCAGATGGGGGTGTGATGTTGCTGGAGCGGGTGAGGGTTGTGAAAGTGGGTTTATCAAACCTGCAGTAAATCCCATTTAGGTCGTCAGCCAGTTGATGGTTCTCCACAGTCTGAGGGGGTGTTTTCTTGTAGTTGGTGAGTTCCTGCAGGCCTCGCCACACTGACGCAGGGTCGTTGGCTGAGAACAATGTCCAGCAGCATGGGTCTGGTGGGTGTGGGGTGTGGGTGTGTCTGTGTGTGTGTGTGTGTGTGTGTGGGGGGGGGGGGGGGGGGGGGGGGGGGGGGTGGTGGTTGTGTTTTATGTTTTCTGGGCATTCTGGGTAGTTCCTATCTTAATGGGTGGGGTGAGGGGTCATGGGGTCGAATAAAGGATAATGGACATATGTCCCTGTTTGGAAGGGGTTGTGTTGGGAGAATGGAATATCAGCATAATGAGAGCAGTTTGTGTGTGTATATTGTTGGCCATGTAATTTGTGGTTCATGCATAAGTCCCTATGGAAGCAGATGTGTTGCAGGGACAACAGAACTCCATTAATCATTGCCCTGTCCTGTGTGTGTTTGTGTGTGTTCTTGTTCTGCGGTGTATTCTGAGGATATGAAGATGAAACAATTTTGTTCTTTGCGTTTTGAGCAAGCATGTGTCATGTGGGCACATTCCCTTCAGTGTTAACCATATGTGAGCTTTATTATAGGTTGCACATTATATGCTGTGTTACACACTCACAATGATGACGATTATGAAACTATATAACCACATTTTTCAAATATGTCCTGTGCTGAATTCTTAATTAATTAAAGTCTTAATGAGTGTCAATGTAATGTCCAGCCAAATACTCAACTGAACACAAGAATTGATTTGCTCCTAGCTGCTGTTTAAAGCTAGCACTACACTATATGCTAATTGCTGCTGTACCATTAGGGGACATGTCTTATTCTTTAGTGCACAACTGCAGATTGAAGAAGGAAGAGGTGCACCCCCCCCACACACACACACACATATGGATGCTCTTAGGAACAATTCAAAATTCAAGAATGCAGAGTTAACCTAAGTAACCCCCTCCCGGATAGGGCCTTCAAACAGACAGTTGTCTTAGACGTTGACTAAGCCTCATGTATTTAGATGAGGTTAGCCAGTGACCAGCAGCTTAACAGCCCATCATCCTCTGCTGGCACACGTGCAGTGCCACAAGCATGCACAAAACGAGAATGTGACAGCAGCTGACTCCAAGCAACTGGTAGATTGGAGCAGCTGGTCCTGTATTCTCAGTCCCAGTGACACACACAGTATCTCAGGTCATCCAGATAATCAATATATATATATATAATCCGGAATCCGGGACGAAGGGCAGGAGAACAGAGATCAGGAAGGGCGAGGCACAGATCAGAGTCGGGGAGAGGCAGGATTGGGAAACCGGGACAGGTAACAGAAGAATTGCTGGAGAGACTTGTGTTACGTTTGACATTGCTATGACAAAGTGTGTTAAGTTGCGCATGTTTACGACATGCCGTGTTCTACTTACTTTCACTCTGGATGAGTCACGCATGCGTGAGTGAAGTTGTTGGTTAAATGGAGTAAGCCTCCGACTAGAGCTCTGTGCATCGCGTCTTCATTGCTTCCCATTACCACACAACATTGGTGACAAGGATGGCTGACTGTTCCCTACCTCCACCCTCTCCTTTCCTGGTTCTTCCCGGAGAACCAGCCGTGCTGTGGATGCATTGGATTAATTCATTCTATCTTTTAGCTGCCGGCTTGGAGAAGGTATCCGACGCGAAGAAACGTGCATTACTACTGCTCTGCCTTGGGGCAGAGGGACAGCGAGTGTTCGGAACTTTTGCTGAAACCACGGACTACAAGAACGCTGTAAAAAATCTTGAGGAACATTTTGCAGCTCCGCAGAGCGCTCATCTATGTCGCGTTAAGTTTTGGCACCGACCCTGCTCTTTCCCTGGTGGCCTTGTACATCAGGAATGGCTGGCCCAACAACGTCCCGGACAATCTGTCGGCTTACTTCAGGGTCCGTGAACAACTTACATGCTGGAACGACTCCTGTGTTGCGAGGGGGCTCTGCACTGTGGTCCCAAGTGCCCTTCGTGCGCGTGTCCTTGCTATGGCGCATGAGGGTCACCTGGGCATAGTCAGGCTCAAACAACGATGCTGAGACCTGGTATGCTGGCCAGGGATCGATAGAGACATTGAGTCCATGGTCAAAGACTGCACTGCCTGCCTTAGTGGCAAAACCATAGATATATACAGAAGACTAGATGTCTCGTCTGCGTCACTGGCCAACGGAGTCGAACGTCCGCACATGGAAGTCATATTGCTACAGGCAGCTCGCTCCCCATAACAGTGGTGGTAGGGGTAAATGTACTTTTTAAATAACTATAACCTGCTCAATTTTCAACCAATTTTTAAACGGGTTGGTTTGTTATAACCGTCAGAGGTGTAGTTATGACACTGCATACTTAATCATACAATAATCATGTTATGTCCTAAAAAATAGAATAATGTTCTGAAATATGTAGATTACAATATTTACAAATAAGCTAAAATAAAGGCTACATTTTGAAATCCCCACCCTGTACACCATGTATTTATAACACTGCATACTTATGAATAATTGAGGCCTTGAGACAAATAACCATACACATCCATATTTCCAATTTTGAATGAAAATATTTTTACATGTGACAGGGCTGTAGTGGAGGCTAAACTTAAGTGAACAGTTTACCCACCTCTGAAATTTCAGAAATAGTTTACCCACCTCTCAATAAATCCAAATGCACCTCATAATATAGCATAATCACAAAATGCACAGTATGAATAATTTAGAATCAGAATCAGAATCAGAATCAGAATCAGAAACAAGTTTATTGCCAAGTAGGACCTACAAGGAATTTGACTTGGTGCAATTGGTGCAAGAGAAAAAACAGTATTAAAAATATAGTAAGTAAAAAAGTAAACCCCTCCTTGAGCCGCCACCTTAACGCGGTGGAGGGGTTTGCGTGTCCCAATGACCCTGGGGGCTATATTGTCGGGGGCTTCATGCCCCTGGTAGGGTCACCCAAGGCAAGCAGGTCCTAGGCGAGGGTCCAGACGAAGAGTGGCTCAAAGACCCCAATGATGAAGAAAAACTTTGGGACTGGGTTTCCCTTGCCCGGACGTGGGTCACCGGGGCCCCCCCCTGGAGCCAGACCTGGGGGAGGGGCCCGTTGGCGAGCTCCTGGTGGCCGGATCTACGCCCGCGGGGCTCGGTCGGGCGGGGCTCGGCCGCGGGGCTCGGTCGGGACCCCCTTCCCATGGGTTCACCACCCGTGGGAGGGGCCAAAGGGGTCGGGTGCGATGTGAGCTGGGAGGCAGCAGGAGGCGGGGACCTGGGGGGTCCGACCCTCGGCTGCAGAAGCTAGCTCTGGGGACGTGGAACGTCACCTCTCTGGCGGGGAAGGATCCTGAGCTGGTGTGTGAGGCTGAGAGGTACCGGCTAGATATAGTCGGGCTCACCTCGACACACAGTTTGGGCTCTGGAACCAGCGTCCTTGAGAGGGGTTGGACTCTTTTCCACTCTGAAGTTGCCCCTGGGGAGAGGCGCCAAGCGGGGGTGGGAATGCTTATTTCCCCCCAGCTCGGTGCCTGTACGTTGGGGTTCATCCTGGTGGACGAGAGGGTAGCCTCCATCCGACTTCGGGTGGGGGGACGGGTCCTGACTGTCGTTTGTGCTTATGCACCCAACAGCAGTTCAGAATACCCACCCTTTCTGGAGTCCTTAGGGGGGGTGTTGGAAAGCGCTCCCTCTGGGGACTCCCTTGTTCTGCTGGGGGACTTCAACGCCCATGTGGGCAATGACAGTGAGACCTGGAGGGGCGTGATTGGGAGGAACGGCCCCCCTGATCTGAAACCGAGTGGTGTTTTGTTATTGGACTTCTGTGCTTGTCATGGATTGTCCATAGAGAACACCATGTTCAAGCACAGGGGTGTCCAGATGTGCACTTGGCACCAGGACACCCTAGGCCGCAGTTCGATGATCGACTTTGTAGTTGTATCGTCGGACTTGCGGCCGCATGTCTTGGACACTCGGGTGAAGAGAGGGGCGGAGCTGTCAACTGATGACCACCTGGTGGCGAGTTGGCTCCGATGGCGGGGGAAGATGCCGGTCAGACCTGGCAGACCCAAACGTACTGTGAGGGTCTACTGGGAACGTCTGGCTGAATCTCCTGTCAGAACGAGCTTCAACTCCCACCTCCGAGAGAGCTTCAACCATGTCCCGGGGGAGGTGGGGGACATAGAGTCCGAGTGGACCTTGTGCCGTACCTCCATTGTTGAAGCGGCCGACCGGAGCTGTGGCCCGTTGGTGGACCCCAGCGGTAAGGGATGCCGTCAAGCTGAAGAAGGAGTCCTACCGGACCTTTTTGGCCTGTGGGACTCCTGAGGCAGCTGATGGGTACCGGCGGGCCAAGCGGAGCGCGGCTTCGGCGGTTGCGGAGGCAAAAACTCAGGCGTGGGAGGAGTTCGGTGAGGCCATGGAGAACGACTTCCGAACGGCTTTGAGGAGGTTCTGGACCACCATCCGGCGTCTCAGGAGGGGGAAGCAGTGCTCTGTCGACACCGTGTACAGTGGGGACGGGGCGCTGCTGACCTCGACTCGGGACGTCGTGAATCGGTGGGGGGAATACTTCGAAGACCTCCTCAATCCCACCAACACGCCTTCCACTGAGGAAGCATGGTCTGGGGACTCGGGGGGGGGACTCTTCTATCTCCGGGGCTGAGATCGCCGAGGTGGTTAAAAAGCTCCTCGGTGGCAAGGCCCCGGGGGTGGACGAGATCCGCCCCGAGTTCCTAAAGGCCCTGGATGCTGTGGGGCTGTCTTGGTTGACACGACTCTGCAGCATTGCGTGGACATCGGGGGCAGTGCCTCTGGATTGGCAGACCGGGGTGGTGGTTCCCCTCTTCAAAAAGGGGGACCGGAGGGTGTGCTCCAACTACAGGGGGATCACACTCCTCAGCCTCCCCGGTAAGGTCTATTCGGGGGTCCTGGAGAGGAGGGTCCGTAGGATAGTCGAACCTCGGATCCAGGAGGAGCAATGTGGTTTTTGTCCCGGCCGTGGAACTGTGGACCAGCTCTATACCCTTAGCGCGGTCCTCGAGGGTGCATGGGAGTTCGCCCAACCAGTCTACATGTGCTTTGTGGACTTGGAGAAGGCGTTCGACCGTGTCCCGTGGGGAGCCCTGTGGGGGGTGCTCCGGGAGTATGGGATACCGGGCCCGCTGATACGGGCCATCGGGTCCCTGTACTCCCGGTGCCAGAGCTTGGTCCGCATTGCCGGCAGTAAGTCGAGCCTGTTTCTGGTGAGAGTTGGCCTCCGCCAGGGCTGCCCTTTGTCACCGATTCTGTTCACAACTTTTATGGACAGAATTTCTAGGCGCAGCCAGGGCGTTGAGGGGTTACGGTTCGGTGGCCTCAGGATTGCGTCGTTGCTTTTTGCGGATGATCTGATCCTGTTGGCTTCATCGGGCCGTGACCTTCAGTTCTCACTGGAGCGGTTCGCAGCCGAATGTGAAGCGGCTGGGATGAGGATCAGCACCTCCAAATCTGAGGCCATGGTTCTCAGCCGGAAAAGGGTGGAGTGCACTCTCCGGGTCGGGGAGGAGATCCTGCCTCAAGTGGAGGAGTTCAAGTATCTCGGGGTCTTGTTCACGAGTGAGGGGAGGATGGAGCGGGAGATTGACCGACGGATCGGTGCGGCGTCGGCAGTGATGCGGGCCCTGCACCGGTCCGTCGTGGTGAAGAAGGAGCTGAGCCGAAAGGCGAAGCTCTCGATTTACCGGTCAATCTACGTTCCTACCCTCACCTATGGCCACGAGCTGTGGGTAGTGACCGAAAGAACGAGATCGCGAATACAAGCGGCCGAAATGAGTTTCCTCTGCAGGGTGTCCGGGCTCTACCTTAGAGATAGGGTGAGAAGCTCGGTCATCCGGGAGGGGCTCAGAGTAGAACCGCTGCTCCTCCGCGTCGAGAGGAGCCAGTTGCGGTGGCTCGGGCATCTAGTGAGGATGCCTCCCGGACGCCTCCCTGGGGAGGTGTTCCAGGCACGTCCCTCCGGGAGGAGGCCCCGGGGAAGACGCAGGACACGCTGCAGGGACTATGTCTCTCGGCTGGCCTGGGAACGCCTGGGGATCCCCCCGGAAGAGCTGGAAGAAGTGGCTGGGGAGAGGGAAGTCTGGGCTTCTCTCCTCAGGCTGCTGCCCCCGCGACCCGACCCCGGATAAGCGGAGGAGAATGGATGGATATCCACACCTTACAGGCTCATAAAAGGGCATTCATGGAGATCGCAGGATTCCCCGGTGTTGTGGGTGTCATTGATGGGACACACGTCCGTATAATTGCACCGTCAGAAGATGAAGCCGCCTTTGTGAACAGGAAGAGATTTCACAGTATCAATGTTGAACTTGTTTTCAATGCAGACTATAAGATTTTGGACATTGTTGCTAAATGGCCAGGCTCAACGTACGATGCCAGAATACTGTCTGAGAGTGGCCTCAGACAGCTTTTCAAGGGACATTATGTGCCGGGCAATTGGCACTTGTTGGGGACAGTGGCTATCCATGCAAACCATGGCTCCTAACACCTTACCTCCATCCAAACCAAGGGGTTACCAACTAAAGTACAACAGGTGACTCAAACAATACAATATAGAATTAATTTGCATGGAAATAAAATGTAAAGAGTATGTTGGAGTATCAAATTAGTTTAAATATTTCCCTCAAATAATGTACATTGTCATGTATTAAATTATTCACATTATTTCCAGTTTCGAATTAAATTCTTATGATCTGTGTATTACATTGTAGGGCCCATAAGACAACAAGGGCAGTAGTTGGCATTGGCCAACTGAAGAGGTGCTTCCATGTTCTACACGGAGAGATGCAGCTGACGCCTGATAAAGTCCGCAAGTCAACATTAGCAAGGCTAGACAGATCGCAGAACCTCTCGAGGTTCGTGGTGACAGGGGAACTTGGCCCAGAGTGGACTGCCTTACAGAGCCCAATCTACAAATTTACATTTCAGGCAAGTTACAATACATTTAAAATCTTGTGGCTGTATTGAACTAATATACCATACAGTTTTACAACACATGGCCTACGTAGGTTACAATAGCTAGATACATGACACATATTACACACAAAGACACATGAACGCATAATTTCTATGTCTCATGGGATTTATTTTTTAGAAGATACATTTTTAGTCTGTAGTACTCCTCCTGTAGGCATAGAACTCTTTTCTGCTGTCTGAGGACATCCATTGTCAGCTCCAATCTTATGTCCTGCAGGGATGGTGTTGGAGCAGCAGGTGCAGCAGGTAGGCATGGTGTTGGAGAAGCAGCTGGAGCAGCGGCAGCAGTGGCTGAAAGGTGATGTTTCAGGCTGAGGGTCGTACACCTGTGATTTAGTTTTGTTTTAATTGATTTCACAGAATAGGCTACCACCAGGGCAATGAGCATGTATACAGAGAAATATGAGAAATGGCTTATGTAATAAATAAATATTGTTCTTGACATTTTGTTTACCTGCCTATTGATAAATGAAAACTCACTGGTCCTACCTTTGTTGCATTTCAATCAGCTGCATCATTGAAGAGTCAATGCCTTCCCTCAGCCCTCAGGACATTAAGCACTGTTTCTGCAACCTGGGACAGCTGCTTAGCAGGTGGTCCACCCCCTAAAAAACAATCCAGTAACCAATATGTACACATAAATTATGTATTTAAATTAACTTTGCCAGCAGTCGTAAGTAAGTGGTATAGCACTCACCTGTTTGTGAAGATTCACGTTTGTGTGCTGCAATCTCCTCTCTTGCTTTCGACTGCAACACATACCACCGCTTCTCACACTCCTCACTTGTGCGCACAAGCAGGTGAAAAGAGGCATTTATCTGCTTTGCTATATTTTCCCATGACTGCCTCTTGGCTTGTTTAGTGACACCAGGGCCAAATCTACCTCTTAAAACACCTTTATGCTCATTGACCAATTGAGCCAGAAGCAAACACTGTCCCTCGGTCCAGTTGGGTTTCCTTGTTCTTTTTTTCCTCCATTGCTGTTCACTGGTTTGTGCTAGATTTGAATGCCACCCAACACTGCTTCTTATAGTCCAGCCAGCAATCACAGAAATGGATGAAAGTTGAGCCATTTTATCAGTGGCGGCTGGTCAATAGAGGGCGCTAGGGTGCCACCCCTCCCATGAAATATTGACACTTTTATATATCTACCAAGATCAACCATGAATCAATCAAACCTAACAAATACAAAGTAAATAAACAAAAATACATCATGTTTTTACTTGTGCAATGGTGCAGTGGTACCTGCCACACTGCCAGCAACCATTAAATGCGTCTGACTTGCCACCAGGGTTGCCAGATGCCAGCAAGGTTTTCCAGCCCAAAACCTCCTCAAAAACCGCGAGATTGCACAAAAACCCGCCCATTTTTTTTTTTTTTTTTTTTACCGTTTAATATGGTTCAATATGTTGCAATTTTAGCCGTATGTCACTTGTATGCAGCATTAAATGCAAAATGATTCTTAACCATCGTCATGTTGTCTGTTATGATAGGCTATTTTGTGTTTGGCCGCATGAGCCACTACTTTTCAGAAGCCACGACAGAGGTCAGACTGCTGACACTGCCATCTTCACGTGAGTTGCTCTAGTTCTAATTGATGTAACATTGTAGCCACAGAAAACCGCAACATTCTGATGAGTTAGAATAATTTGTTGCAACATTGAAGCCACTGAAAACTGCAAGATTCTGATGTGCACATTAAGAATAATTGGTTGCAACATTGTAGCCATTTTACCTGCTCATTCATTGATAGCGCTCTATGAGAGCGAGCAAACTCTTTTATAGTTTACGAGCAGAGCCAGCTTTTCATTGGCGCATAAAATTTTGATTCTAGGTCGCAACTCTGTGCGCCCAGACCAATGGCATTGTTTTCTAATTTTTTAATCGTAACGTGATTGGACAATTCATCGAGTAAATCATCAGCAAGCATTCTCGCTACCGCTGTAACTAGTTCCAGAGAAGAGACAAGATGACTAGCGGAGAATCAACGATGACGACTGTGCCTGTGAAGGCAAATTCGATAATTTCACTTAGGGCAACTCAATTTTTTCGTTGGTCGGCCGAGGACTTACTTACAAACTTCTGATGGTATCTTGCCTTCAGTGTACATATCATATATAGTTCTCTGCAAACTTATGGTGGCATCTTGCCTTCAGTGTACATATTGTATATAGTTCTCTGCAAACCTATGGTGGCATCATGCCTTCAGTGTACATATTGTATATAGTTCTCTGCAAATCTATGGTGGCATCATGCCTTCAGTATACATATTGTATACAGTTCTCTGCAAACCTATGGTGGCATCATGCCTTCAGTATACATATTGTATATAGTTCTCTGCAAACCTATGGTGGCATCATGCCTTAAGTTCAGTGTACATATTGTATGTAGTTCTCTGCAAACCTATGGTGGCATCATGCCTTCAGTGTGCATATTGTATACAGTTCTCTGCAAACCTATGATGGCATCATGCCTTCAGTGTACATATTGTATATAGTTCTCTGCAAATGCTAGAGGGGTGAGGACCCTTGACCTGATGTATGCCAACATTAAGGAGACATACATCTCATCTTCTCTCCCCCCTCTTGGCAGGTCGGATCACAATCTGGTTCACCTCAAACCCCTTCTATGTGCCTCTGGTGAAGAGGAAGCCTGTGACCACAAGGACTGTGAGGAAGTGGTCAGAGGAATCTTACGAGGCACTGCAGTACTGTTTTGAGGTGACTGACGGTCCTGCACTCTGTGAGCCTCACGGGGAGGACATTGATGGGCTCACAGAGTGCATCACGGATACATTAACTTCTGTGTGGGATGCTATGTCCCTGCGTCGACAGTCACCTGTTACGCTAACAACAAACCTTGGATCACCAAGGACATCAAGGCCATCCTGAACGATAAGAAGAGGGCGTTCAGAGAGGGCAACCAGGCTGAGCTCAGGAGAGTACAGTAGGTACTCAAGGTCAGAATTAAGGAGGAAAAAGATAGATACAGGAGGAGAACACAAGGGAGTGGTATGAGAACCTGCCCCTCCCCCACATAACCCTGCTGCTACTGCTGCTGGCAGCCCAACAACCAGTGCCACTCCGCCTCTCCCTCCTTCTCCCCCTCCTTATGGACCGCCCTCCTGCCTCTCACCACCTCTATTCACTCCCGGCCACTTCACACCTCCACCCTGCCCCACCCCTCCCCCCTGCGCTGCATACTGTCCTCCACTACCTGAGGACCCTATCCCTCCCCCCATGGACACCTCTACAGTGTCCTTCAGGCCTGACCAGGTGGGAAGACAACTGATTAGACTCCACTCTGGCAAAGCAGCGGGCCCTGATGGTGTGTTCCCCAGGGTACTTAAAGCCTGTGCCCCCCAGCTGTGTGTACTTAATCATGTCTTCAACCTGAGCCTGCACCTCCAGAAGGTCCCTCTGATGTGGAAGACGTCCTGCCTCGATCCTGTCCCAAAGACTCTGCGCCCCAGCAGCCCCAAGGACTACAGACCGGTGGCTCTGACATCACATATCATGAAGACCCTGGAGAGGCTTGTCTTGGAGCAGCCCAGGCCTATGTTCAGACCCTTCTCGGACCAGCTGCAGTTCGCCTACCAGCCCCGCCTGGGAGTCGAGGACTGCATCATCTACCTGCTGAACAAATTCTATTCGCATCTAGACAAGCCGGCAAGCACTGTGAGAGTCATGTTCTTTGACTTCTCCAGTGCTTTCAACACCTTACGGCCGGGTTTCCTAGGTGAGAAGATGGCGGCGATGCAGGTGGAATCCCCCTTGGTGTCCTGGATTGTTGACTACCTGATGGGCAGACCACAGTTTGTACGCCTACAGAACTGTGTATCTGACAGGGTGGTTAGCAAAACTGGGGCCCCACAGGGGACGGTCCTTTCTCCCTTCCTCTTCACCCTCTACACCTCAGACTTCAGCTATTGCTAACATTCCTGCCACCTTCAGAAGTTTTCTGATGACTCTGCAATAGTTGGCTGTATTGATGGGGGTGATGAGGGTGAGTATAGGACTGTTGTGGGCAACTTTGTCTCTTGGTGTGAGCTGAACCATCTACAGCTCAATACTACAAAGACAAAGGAGCTCATTGTGGACCTAAGGAGGGTCAAAACACCGGTGAGCCCTGTGTTCATCCAGGGGGTTCCTGTCAACACTGTTGAGGAGTAAAAGTACCTGGGGGTGTACTTCAACAACAAGTTAGACTGGACCAGGAACACAGAGGCCGTCTACAAGAAGGGCCAAAGCCGACTCTTTTTTCTGATTATGAGGAGGCTAAGGTCCTTCAACATCTGCAGGACAATGCCGAGGATGTTCTATGAGTCTGTTGTTGCCAGTGCGATCTTCTTCGCTGTCACATGCTGGTGCAGTGGGATGAGGGTTGCGGACACCAATAGACTGAGTGCCCATCCACACGGAGACGATTTTCGAGTGAAACCGCAAATGTCTTGTGCGTTTAGGCCGAGCGTAAAGACGGAGACAAAGTTTTCGGTGGCTGAAACCGCACTTTTTTGAAACCAGGTCCCAGGGTGGAAAAGTCGAAAACGTTTCTGGTTTTGGCTTGGTGAGAACACCAGAAACGCAAACGATGATGTCATCGGGCAGAGTTGGAGTGAAATAAATGTGGAGGATATGCCTTTAGAATGACTCTAGAAATAAAATAAATAATAAATATGGTTATTTATCTCCTTTTGGATTGTCTCCACAAATTAACCATTTAATGGGCGGGTAAGTGAAAACGCACCGACCTAATATCGCACAACATTGAATATATATTCCAAAATTGATAATTTATAGTCTATCCGATTTTCTAATCAGTGCAAACTAGTTTACACGTTGGGACGCCAGGACGCCGAGAGAGGAAGATGTTGGATGATGAATTGACTGCCTGTGTTTGACTTATCGACTGTCGAGTGATTTAGGTAGTTTCATGTTGTTGGGGATCTGTCACTTCTGCAACATGAAACTGTTTTTCGGTGGATTTCTGTTGCTGAAACAGCGCCACACACAGGCCAGGAATATGTACTACAGCGTTTCTAGAGCTAGATACGTTTCAGCAATGACTCCGTCATTACGGAGAAAAGTCTGGCCCCCCTGCTGAGACAAATGGAGATTGCAAATGGAGACACAGATCGTTTTTCGAAATCTGGCTTCGTGTGGATGGGGCCTTAATAGACTCATCAAGAGGGCTGGTGATGTAGTGGGTGAGGAATTAGACACTCTGACTACCGTGGCAGATAGGAGGATGCTGTCCAGGTTACGGACTATCATGGACAATGCCTTTCACCCTCTCTTTTCCATCCTGGCTCAGCGGAGGAGTTCCTTCAGCAGAAGACTCCTCTCACCGAGATGCACCACAGAGCGACTTAGGAAATCATTCCTGCCTGTGGTTATCAAGCTTTACAATTTGTCACTTTCATCGTAGTTTCTGCTGCATAACAGGTTATTCATTCATATTGCATAACTGGTCATTTTACTACATAACTGCTCATCCGGCCAACAGTTAAATCGAACACAACTGGACTTAGATTTAAATCTAAGTCCAGTTGCGTTCGATTTAACTGTTGGCCGGATTAAACATGACCTGGATGAATGAGAACATTCATAGACATAACTGCTCTATGCTCATCTCTATGAACTGGTCTTTTTTACAACATAGAATCCGACATGCTACATCCTTGTGTATGCTATCACCTCGTATATGCCTGGATGTATGTACATTTATGTATAGTTCTTTACGTATATTTTTGTATATTGTATTACATAGGCTTATATTTCACATAGGTTATATTTTACATAGGTTTTTACATAGGTTTATATCATATATTTATATATTCTAACACTCTGCTATACGTATGTCTATACGAGTGTCTTTTTTTTCGTTTTTTCCCTGGAGTATTGTAATGAATGCAATTTCCCTCAGGGATCATTAAAGTATGTCTGTCTGTCTATCTGTCTGTCATGTGCGGGATCTCCCTAGGGAGGGGGTATGGATGTAGTCCAACGGCCAACACTTCGGCATCTGGGCTACAGAGCTGTTCCTTAATACAGATGTGACCGGGATTGCACCACCTGATATTAACTAGAACGGCGAGCCCCCCCCCCCCCCCCCCCTTCTGCTTACCACTCTTGGTACAGTCCCGGTCCGCCCGGACAGTGTGGAAATCATCGACAGATACAATTTGGTCCGTAATGTCCCTGTGCAGCCATGTCTCAGTGAAACACATCAGACTACATTCCCGATAAACTGTGTGGCTCCGCGTTAGTGCCGTTAGCTCATCCGTTTTGTTATTAAGGGAGTGAACATTCCCCATAACAATATAAAGGAGACATGGCTTGAATTTCCTCCTTTCCATATGTACGTCCCGTGTCAACCCTCTCCCCCGACGTTGTTTCCCTCCTCTGCATCCCCGGTGAGTTTTCCTCCAGAGATCGGGTGTTAAATCCGCTGGTCTGGCCACCATGCTGGCCGGCAGTAGTGCAATCAGCTGTTCTCTGGAGTAAACAAACGCAGCGTGTCCCAGTGTAGGCGGCATTGATATTTAAAATAGTCCAAGAGAAGCACAACAAAACTCCCTCAAACAGCATTGCAAACAATGCTGTTTGAGGGAGTGTAGGGCTTCCCAGTACTTCAGAGAAATAATTAAGTTAAAAAAAAGACAAAGAAAGTTAAAAGTGTAAAAAGAAAAGTGAACTCAAGTCTGGAGTAGCGTAACAGGCGGCATGCAGCTTTCGCACATGCGCACTAGAGGAAGCTTTTGGTCCTGCACCGCTCGTTGAGAGAGAACTGCTCCTACTCCTACGTCGGAGGCGTCCACCTCGACCACAAATTGTCTCTCCGGATCTGGCATCAGGAGGATGGGGGCTGAGGTGAACTTGGCCTTGAGAGACCGGAAGCTGGTGTTAGCCGCAGGAGACCACAGAAAGGGGACCTTGATGGAGGTAAGGGCTGTAAGAGGCGCAGAGACGGTACTGTAACCCCGAATAAACCTCCGGTAGAAGTTTGCAAACCCCAGAAAATGTTGCAACTGCTTACGAGAGTCAGGGATGGGCCAGGTGGTGACAGCAGAGACTTTGGCAGGGTCCATACTGAGGTTTCCCCTCCCGATTACATACCCCAGGAAGGAGACAGAAGCAGAATGGAACTCACATTTCTCTGCCTTCACAAAGAGTGAGTTCTCCAACAGCATTGTCTGGACATGGGGAACATGTTCCCCCCTGGTCTTGGAGAAAATTTGAATTTCATCCAGATATACAAATACAAATTTGTCCAATATTTCCCAAAGGACATCGTTCACTAGCGCCTGGAAGACAGTGGGGGTGTTAGTGAGACTGAAGGGCATACTATGTGCTGCCGGAGTAGACGGGGGAGAAGAAGGGTCCGGGTGACGGCGTAGCAGGTTAGCTTTAAATCAAATGAAGCAGCTGTCTGAACAGCGTGTTGAATGTTAGCTGACAGAACTCTGCTGCCAAGATTGTTCGGGTGGAGTCCATCGATCCAGAAGAGAAACGGGCGATTCAAAAATAGATTAAAGTTATCAATAAAACCAATGGATCATATGGATCTTGCAGGCGGACTTGAGCCAGGTGTCAAGACTGAGGATTCTGGAGAAATGGGCATGAGTTGGTAGCAGACTGCTTATCCACACGTCCTTTCCACAGGTGTTTAAGAAGGTTTAAAGGTTGTTAAAGTCCTTTTTAGTCAGCTCCGACTGGCAACGAGCTGCATCATTGGTTCCTATGTGAACTAGGACCCAGTTAATGGAGGACGGTAGACAGCGAAGGAGGTCTGGCAGTTTCTGGAGAATAACTGGCACCTTGGCTCCGGGAAAGCAGTGTGTGGCTGCGTTGAAGAAGCTAGTGTTTCTGCTAATTGAGTCTCCTACGATGAGCGTGGTACGAGCAAAGAGGGGACACAGAGACAATCGCTGTGGTTTTTCAGCGCTCTGTGTCAGAGCAGGTGACAGCTTTGGCTTGGCGAAGGGATGACTTCAACAATGAGGGCCTTTGATTTGGGACCGGTTGAGGAATATCCTTGGGTGGTGCTGCAGAGTCAGCAGGGACCGTTCTTGGGTCTGGGGGGAGCGGAGCAACAGGGGGATCCTCTGGGTGGGCCAGGTTGTCCGAGGACAAGGCTGCATAGCCTTTTAGAGCTTCAGACCAGGCGGAGAAGCAGACCCATCTGTATCCCTCTTGCGACCGCAGATAACAACCCCAGACCAGGGTGGCTGTTTAGGGTAAGCAGGAGGACAATCGTGGAACAATAGCGGGATCCACAGGATCGTGTCACAGGATATTAGGCTAAGCGAGGTGATCTCTTTGGATTGAACAGATGCTACCTCCATGAAGCTGGATAGCAGTGACTGTTTCTTCTGGAGTTCAGCATAGAGTTGTATGACATCTTCCCTAAGGTCAGAGATATTTCTGTTTGCCTGTATGATATGATATATGATATTCCTTTATTAATCCCCCTTAGGAGAAATTCACAGTGACCAGCAGTACAAGGGGATAGAGGAGTGCAATAGAATACCTGAATATATACAATATACACTAAACAATAAATAGATTTACCTAAATTAAGATAAGATTATATGCGAGCTCTTAGAATCAGGTCAGATGAAGAATGAAAACCTATTTACATACATGGTAGTCATAATTAAGATGAACAGTGCAATTGGTAGGTGGACATACCTAGTAGTCATTATTGAGATGAACAGTGCAATTAGTAGATGAAGATAAAATAGTGCAATTGGTAACCAAGTCCTGCTGAGGTGTAGATATAAAAAATAAAAATAGATGTGCATGATGAATTTGGCAAAATGGATGTGCAGGTGTGCAAAATACAAAATGTGCAATATACAGAGGTAGTAGACATGTGAGAAGACATAAGTTACAGTGGCCTAGGAAAACAGTCCTGAGGTGTGGGGTGTGGTGTTCAGTCCATTATCTGGAGGTGTCGGGGCTATCGAGACGTTGGGAGCGGGTGGTTGAGGTGTTGTAGAGTCTGATAGCTGATGGAATGAAAGAGCCCCCCCAAGCGCCTTGAGGCACGTGGCTGAGTGAGCCTGTGGCTGAACGTCCTTCTGAGTTGCCTCAGCTCGGAATAGAGAGGGTGAGAGGGGTTGTCCAGGATCACCTGCAGCTTCCCCCTCATCCTCCTCTCTGTCACCGCCTCCACACAGTCCAGCTTCATCCCCACCACAGAGCTCGCTTTCCTCACCAGCTTATTCAGCTTGCTGGCACCACCACTCCCAATGCCTCCTCCCCAGCACACAACAGCGAAGAAGATGACACTGGCTACCACAGACTGGTAGAACATCCGTAGCAGCCTAGTGCACACATTGAAAGATCTGAGCCTCCTCAGGAAGAACAGCCTACTCTGTCCCTTCCTGTAGACGGCCTCAGTATTGTCCGACCAGTCCAGTTTATTGTTCAGGTGCACCCCAAGGAACTTGCAGGTATCCACCATCTCCACCTCCTCCCCATTTATGGAAACCGGTAATGGGGGGCTCTTTCTGAGCCGGAAGTCCACCACCAGCTCCTTGGTTTTCCCGGTGTTGAGCTGAAGGTGGTTCCCTTCACACCAGTGGGGAACCCTCAGGGCCTTCTACGCCTTCAGAGAAGGCCTAACAAAATTCTGGACCAAAAAATATTAAATAAGAAATAACAATTATTATTTTTTAAATTTCTATCTTATTTAATTTAATACAATACATTTAATAAATGTTCTCTCATCCATGTTCTAAAATTAAGTTTACTGTCAAATTCACATCAGCAATGAAATGGTTACGGTACCTAAAACATGTTATCCAATCAGAGTCGTCCGTCTCTATCAAGGCCCGGTTAGCTGGCTCATTAATTGGTTAGGACTTCAGAAATCCTGCAGAAGGCCAAGCTATGTGTTTTGGTTTGGAGATTGAGTGGCAGATTGACCAATCACAGTTTGATTTCAAGTGGGCGGGACAAAAAAAAAAAGCTTGTAGGCCTTCACGAAGTCCTAACAGAGTGGTTGAGTCTCAATCGTTCACACCACCCTGCCGTCTCTGTGAGTTACGTTGTGGCTAGTTTGATCGGATCGCCCTTTTCAAGGCGTCCTTTCACAGAAAAAATTAAAATAATAAAAAACGGAAGACCAACTCCAGAACTGGAATTAAAAGAAAAGGTTAAGAAAGTGGAAAAGCATTTCAAGACCGAAAATTATCAGCGATATCCATGGATCCATCAAGGCGTCCTTTCACAGAAAAAATTCAAATAATAAAAAACGGAAGACCAACTCCAGAACTGGAATTAAAAGAAAAGGTTAAGAAAGTGGAAAAGCATTTCGAGACCGAAAATTATCAGCGATATCCATGGATGGCGGGCTGTAATAAAACAAACAGGCTGTACTGGTGGAGTTGTTTGCTTTTTACAACTGAGAAGTCATCCACCTGGGTCAGCGGCGGATTTGTCAGCCTTACGAATCTGACAAAGTCAGCCCACCGAAATCACGGTTCTGCGGCACACCTGCAATCGACGGTCAGTTTGACAACTTTTGGGGTGATTATGAGCCTCGATGTCCGTGTCAGCAGCGTCATGGGGTGACACTCTGGGGGACTTCATTTTATATTTTCCAGATTTTGGCTTTAGAATATGTTTATGTATGTTTATTTAACGTTGAGATGTTTCTTGTTGCGGAGAATGTTATTGATGTTATGGTCTATTTGTTTACATCCTTGTCATCGTTAATTAAAGCCGGATTGCATTTGTTTAACCCTTTCAATTCATCGTACTGTTGCTTTTTTTTCTGTGATGATTTATTTTCTCGGGGGTGATGGCTGGGGTGAAGGCCCAGCTGTAGTGCTCACGGTTCGCCACTGCTTCATACCATCCCACAAAGTTATTCACTAGTTCCCTGTACTCCTCCTCCCTGTTGTCTGTGATAAATCCAACAATAGAGGAGTTGTCAGAGAACTTCTGCAGGTGGCATGTTCGGGAATTGTAGCAGAAATCCGAGGTGTAGAGGGTGAACAAAAATGGTGAAAGTACAGTTTCCCTGGGGTGTGCCGGTGTTCCGTATTAACTTGTGACCACGTTAACTGGTGACCGTCAGCCAAATGCGTCTGTGGTTGTCGTAGAAACGACAGACGTTGAAAACTGGAAAAAGGAACGTAGCTGTCCTCGCAGATGCCTTTGTTCAGTTTCTTACCCGTTAACATTGCAATGTGTAAAAACAGACCTGACTCGTCCTTGCAGTCTAACCCAGCCTTTATTTGTGTGAACGCATCAGGTACTCCGTCTGCTTTTAAACGTCGCTTGTGTTTGTAAACAGGAAGAGAGCTAGTTAGCTCTTCCTGCTAAAGTCTCTAATGCATCTCTAATAAAAACTCTTTAATACATTTGGTCTATGTAGCCTGCTTCAGTAAACATGTATCAGAAGAATTATTCGGCCTTTTCAATGGCCTTATAAAAAAAATAAACATTTTCACAGGAGTCGAACACGTATCATCGTGACAAAATAAATGAAAGACGAGAGCTATTGCAGCTATTGTGACCACAGCTGGCTCTGTTACCGTATGAGCCGTGCTTCAACACGACACATGCTTTCTCAGGCTCCAAAGATGTGTTTGGGAAATGTTTCAGACATTTAATGCACATTCAATACACATTCACAGAAAGAGCGTTTCCAACACCAACTGTACCATACATCGTTATATTAAATATTCTGAGACCCTGTCAGAAATTTACACAGAGGGCTCATACGGTAACAGAGTTTACGGTAACAGAGTCCATGTTAAAAAGAGACGGCCGAATATGTCCTGTACTGTATATGGTATTTTATGACTAGTCCTCAGTGTGCTCCTGGTGAACTGCATTAGTCTTTAGTACATTGTGTCACAAAAGTACAAGTTAAAATCCCATACAATGTTTTCGTATTTTTTTTCTATGCAAATGGACTACTGGTGACACACGTTTACTCAAGCAGGCTCCGTATTTGTATTAGAGACTTATTCAAGACTTTAGTAGGAACAGAGCCAGGTGTGGTCACAAGTTAACGTGGTTATCCGTCCCGTGTTAAAAAGAGACGGCAGTCTGTCTGTCTGCTGTATATGTTATTTTATTAGAAATCCTCAGTGCGTTCATAGTGAGCTCTCGTCTTTCATTTATTTTGTCACGATGTTCGACTCCCGTGAAAATGTTTTTTATTTTTATAAGGCCATTGAAAAGGCTGAATATTTCTTCTGATACATGTTTACTGAAGCAGGCTCCATAGACCAAATGTATTAAAGAGTTTTTATTAGAGATGCATTAGAGACTTTAGCAGGAAGAGCTAACTAGCTCTCTTCCTGTTTACAAACACAAGCGACGTTTAAAACCAGACAAACAAAGGCATCTACGAGGACAGCTACATCCCTTTTTCCAGTTTTCAACATCTTTCATTTCTACGACAACCACAGGCGCTTTTGGCTGACGGTCACCAGTTAACGTGGTCACAAGTTAATACGGAACACCGGTGTTGCTTGTCACCATGTCCGACAAGCAGTGTCGCAGCCTTACATACTGCGGCCTGTCCGTGAGGTAGTTTGTAATCCATGCCACCATGTCAGGATCGACCTGCATCAACAGGAGCTTCTCAGCCAGCCGGCCTGGCTGGACGGTGTCAAAAGCACTGGAAAAGTCGAAGAACATGATCCTCACCATGCTCTGCGGCCTCTCCAGGTGTGTATAAGCTCTGTGAAGCAGGTAGATGATGGCATCCTCCACGCCGATGTGGGTCTGGTACGCAAACTGTAGTAGCAGTTCACAGTCCTGTGATGTTCTCGTTATAAGAGTCAATGACCAGACCGAGTATTAAGAAAATGTCATTGTTTACTTAAACGTTCCAGGCAAGCATATATCTGTACTGCTACACATACTCGCAGGCTCTGCCCAGACTGTACGAACTACCTGTAGGGGGTCATGCAGTACATCACTGTTGTGACAAATATTACACCTCATGAACATTACAAGTCTGAACTAGTCATGATTGGTGTGGCAGAGTGGCTCCACTCACTCCTAATTTTGGTACTTGGGGTATATTAAATCATTGTGGCTTTCCACCTCTGCTCCCCGCCCACTGTGCGTCATCAATTTTGGCCACGGGGCGGTGCCGTAATCATTATATGTGGGTGAGAATCGTTTCAGGTGTGTGTCTTCTCCAGGGCAGATTCTGACTTGGGCAGTGTGGCTTGGTCTGGCGTGGCTGTCGCGGGGCCTAGTGGACCGCAGCTTTACTTTTCATACCGGTAATAGTCGGCCAGTTGTTGGGCTGGAGGTTGCAGCTGCGGGAGCACTGCTTCAGCGTGGTGTGCGTGTGTGGCGGTCCAGTCGCGGCACGGCGTGCTGTGTGTGTGTGTGTCTCCTCATTTTGCATCCTCAGGTATGTCTCCCGATGGTATTAGTATGGCTGGGCATTGATATTATATAGTAGGGTGGCTTATTTATGCTTGGCTTCGCAGTGTTGGCTTATTTGCCGACTGAGGCTGGGAGCGGGGAAGCGTGGCCGTCAAGCCGGTGCGTAATTGTCCATGCGTTGCGTGGTATCCACTTTCAAAGGTAGGCTGTTTTATCTGTTTACTGCCCTTGTGTACCTGTGCCTTTTCTGGCTGGTTGTATGACTCTGCACCTCTGATCTGTTAACAGTTAAAACTGCATCGGTGGTGCGCCCCTCTTGTGCCGGAGGAAAGAAGCCTCCACGTCCTGCCAGTGGCTTATCTGCCGAAGCGGGCCTTTACATCGTTAGGGTCTCTACTGCTGTTCTGTCTGGACTGGTTTTTATTAGCGCCGGTTGCCAGTTTAATCATTGTTAATTTTTCTTTTCTGTCTTTGTGTGTGTATAGACTCCTATAGTGTGAGTCCCCATCTCCGTGTTGTATTGCCTAATATTGCTTTTCTTTTTTTTCTTTTTGGGACAGGAGCTGTTGGTGCTGCTGGTGCGAGTGGCTGGCTGATTTGGTGGTGGTCGTCCCCCTTCACTTTCCTGTACAATAGTGCACCTGGGTGTCAACAATTTGTGTGGTTTTTCACGTGTGGTGTAGCATAAGGAACCCTTCCCCTTTCCCCGTCAGCAAGTCATCTCGCCCGGTGAGCCCTCAATCTCCTGTATCCCTGTACTTTAAAAGCAATACAGCAACAATTTTAATGAAAATACGGATTGTGTAATATCGTGTGGATTGTGAGTCATATTGACAACCTGTGCTAAAATATTTTTAGAGAACCACTTTGTGAGCAATAAATGTATCTTTTTGGGATCACGTCCAGTGCCTGTGTCTTTCGAACCTGTGTCCTGTAGTTGACCGTCGACTACTTGCTATACTAATTCCTTGGGGCGAAATTCCCCTAGGTGGCGTTGTCGGGTTTTCATTTAATTATAAAGTAGATAAATCTCGTAGCCTTGCCACATTGGGAACGTTGTTTTGGTTGGCTTTAGCTTCGCCGTGACGCAAACAGGCCAGCATTGTTTAGATTAGTTTAGCCACCAGGCCAGCATTGTTTTGATTAGCTTAGCTACAAGGCCCAGAGCCTAGTGTTGTTATGGTAGCTTAGCGGTGGGGCAGTGTAGGTGGCCCGTAGATAAGTCCAAGATGTCCGACGGTTAAGCCAAACTGTGGTTCAGCTAAGGAGACTTGGAGAATGTTGAAGTCAGCTTTTAGTCACAGATGCCAAGTCTTGAAGTACATATATATATACACCGAAAGTTTTCGGTGGAGTACAGCAATGTGCATCTGTCCTCGGATGCTTGTTTGGGCCGATCTCAACAACAGATGGGCATCCGAAAAAAGGAAAAAGGCATAAAAGGAAATATTTATCCCAGAGCATATGGTATTAGGAACCCCAGTGTTGAAATGACATAGAGCCTTATGCTGGATAAGATAGATAGAAGGTTGGTTTTAGACAAAAATTTGACGGAGCAGTCTTACCATGTGCATCTTCCTCTTCCTCATCATCACCCCTCAGGGTGTCAATGACTGTCTTCTGGAGAACTATCAAGTCAGCAGTCTACACCATGATTGTGTAGCCTACTGATCCAGACTGAGAGACAATTTAAAGGCTCAGGAAACCTTTGCAGGTGTTTTGAGTTAATTAGCTGATATGAGTGTGACACCATGAGTCTACAATATTGAACTTTTTCACAATATTCAAAGAGATACTGACTTTTGGGTTTTCAAGCTGTAAGTCATAATCACTCACTCACTCACTCACTTTCTACCGCTTATCCGGGGTCGGGTCGCGGGGGCAACAGTTCGAGCAAGGAACCCCACACTTCCCTTTCCCGGGCCACATCAGCCAGCTCTGACTGGGGGATCCCGAGGCGTTCCCAGGCCAGTGTGGAGATATAATCTCTCCACCTCGTCCTGGGTCTTCCCCGTGGTCTCCTCCCAGCTGGTTGTGCCCGGAACACCTCCATAGGGAGGCGCCCGGGGGGCATCCTTATCAGATGCCCGAACCACCTCAACTGGCTCCTTTCCACGCAAAGGAGCAGCGGCTCTACTCCGAGTCGCTCCCGGATGACTGAGCTCCTCACCCTATCTCTAAGGGAGACGCCCGCCACCCTCCTGAGAAAACCCATTTCGGCCGCTTGTACCCGCGATCTCGTTCTTTCGGTCATGACCCAACCTTCATGACCATAGGTGAGAGTAGGAACAAAGATAGACCGGAAGATCGAGAGCTTCGCCTTCTGGCGAAGTCATAATCATCCAAATTAAAAGAAATAAATGCTTGAAATATATCACTCTGTGTGTAATCAATCTTTGTATTAATTTAGCTTTTTTAATTACATTTCAACAACTTTTCGACGATATTATAATTTATTGAGATCCACCTGTAATAAATGCAGTAATATATATTATTATATAGCATTAACATAGGATTTAGGGTTATGGTTAAGGTTAGATTCAGTGTTAGTGGGTTAGGGTTAGGGTTTACCCTTACCCTCTTGGTAACTAGAAACCCTGTGAGTGGGGCTGTGTCATTTTATCTACCAACTCTCCAAAGGCTCAGCCTATATACACTGCTCAAAAAAATGAAGGGAACACTTAAACAACACATCCTATATCTCGATGAATGAAATATTCCAGTTGAAAAACTTGATTCATTACATAGTGGAATGCATTGAAAAATTTTTTACATAAGAATGATCAATGGCAATCAAAATCATTAAACTATCGAGGTCTGGATTCAGACTCAAAATAAAAGTGGAAAAATCAGATCACAGGCTGATCTAACTTATGTGGAAATTCCTCAAGACAATTCAAAATGGGGCTCAGTAGTGTGTGTGGCCTCCATGTGCTTGTATGCACTCCCTACAACATCTGGGCATGCTCCTGATGAGATGACGGATGTTCTCCTGAGGGATCCCCTCCCAGTCCTGGATCAGGGCATTAGTCTACTCCTGGACAGTCTGTGGTACAACGTGGTGTTGGTGGATGGAATTAGACATGATGTCCCAGATGTGCTCGATGGGATTCAGGTCTGGGAAACAGGCAGGCCAGTCCATAGCATCAATGCCTTCATCATGCAACTGCTGAACTGAACTACTGAAACACTCTAGCCACATGAGGCCGAGCATTGTCATGCATGAGAAGGAACCCAGGGCCCACTGCACCCGCATATAGTCTGACAATGGGTCTGAGCATCTCATCCCGGTACCTAATGGCAGTCATGGTACCTCTGGCTAGCACATGGAGGTCTGTTTGGCCCTCCAAGGATATGCCTCCCCAGACCATCACTGACCCACTGCCAAACCGTGCTGGAGGATGTTGCAGGCAGCAGAAAGTTCTCCACGGCGTCTCCAGACTCATGACTTATGACTTTGTTTTGTCTGTCACACGTGCTCAGTGAGAACCTGCTCTCATCCGTGAAGAGCACAGGGTGCCAATCGTGAATCATGCTGTTCTGTGGCAAAGTGGGCTGCATAGTGTTAGGGTGTGAGCACATTGCAACTCTAGCAACATTGGACTCACTTTGAGAGAGAGATAGAGAGAGAGAGAGAGACTCCAAACTGGGAGGAGTCCAAACTCATGTCAAACCCCAGCTCTACCAAAATATATACAAAAAATGTAAATATATCAAAGTATGTAACAAAACATCTTATCTTATCTATCTTATAGTGTCCTGGCTCCAATGTGCCTCTCTCTCTCTCTCTCTCTCTCTCTCTCTCCTTTCTCCCCCAATAGATCTATCTTGAGGTCGCTTACCCCTCTCTCTAAGGTTTCTCTCCCAGTCTGTCTCATTCTCTGGCCGTAGCTTGCAAGACCAAGTCACTTACCGAGCAGCGTCTCCATAATGAATGTGACAACCGTCTCCGTGGTGACAACAGTGTGGGGTGTTGCCTAATTTATTCATGGTGTGAAACACAAGGGCACATGAGTCACCCTGCCTTCCCAGGACGTAGAGGGGTGAGGAAGGTGCCTCTGTAGCTCTCTCTCTCTCTCTCTCTCTCTCTCTCTCTCTCTCTCTCTCTCTCTCTCTCTCTCTCTCTCTCTCTCTCTCTCTCTCTCTCTCTCTCTCTCTCTCTCTCTCTCTCTCTCTCTCTCTATGTGAAACATGTTGGCAAAGCATTTCAAATATGTTAAAACACTTTGTGAAATCAGATCTTAATCCATCACTTATATGAAAGAAAAAGTTGAGGGTGAGAGAATAAATTGCCTTGCACAAGGGCAATTATAGAAGAAAAGACAAGAAGCATGTCTAGAAGCATCCACACAGCATCCTCCTGCACTTTCCTATTGAGAAAATCTCCTTCATTATCATTCCACTCCAGCTTGGCACCTAATATAGAATTGGTCTTCTTGTTTCGCTCAAACATACACACATCTACATACAGTTCAATTAACTATTAGCTTTAGCAGTTTCTGTCAGGAGGCAATATAAGAGTATTGTGCGCGTGCGTGGTGAGTGAGGAGAAATGGGTGAGGCAAGAGGGAACTGCATGTCCTGTTGCATTTTTATTGGTCTTGTCACCATGGAGACGGATACACAGTACAGAGTTTTGCCCAGCAAAGACATCTCAACCTATTGTTTCTCTTTCTATCCGTTACTTGCTCTCCTTTTAACATTGACTGTTATTACAGTTTTTCTGCATTGGATACACTAAAACACAGAACTCTCTGTTGGCCGATAGCAACAACATACAGTTCTTTAAACCACAGAATTACCCTCAAATTGTCAATGCATTACGAAGGACACAAATGTGTAAGTTATGAAATGCATTGCTTAAAAGCCAGTGGCTCTGAATAGCAACAGGCCTACGGCGTTGTTTGTGATAATGGTATGACAGTTCCCCCCGGTGTTGCAATTGAATATCGTTTTCTCAAGCACATTGCACTAACTCATTGGGACGACAGGGGACGACATGCAATGGCTCGTTTGTTGTTTTATCGTTGAGCTGGACCTGGAATAGAAAGCACATGCAACAAAAATAGAATTGCCGTTCTTATGTCCGAGTCAATAGTTTTACTTGGATTGAAATGTGCATCTTTGTATCCTCACTTCACCCTAACTCTTTAAAACTCTTAAAGTAGGTCGGTGGAGGAACTACAGTTATTGGTCGTCTTGAAAAGTCAGCAGTGTCTACATGTCTTCCTACTTGTATTTCAAATGTGTTCTAAAGTAGTGCTTTAAATCTACATTGTGTAAAATAATTTAATAAAATTTCATATAGATTATTTATGCAATTTTAGAGAGAGAGAGAGAGAGAGAGAGAGAGAGAGAGAGAGAGAGAGAGAGAGAGAGAGAGAGAGAGAGAGAGAGAGAGAGAGAGAGAGAGAGAGAGAGAGAGAGTTTCCATTATGATCAATAGATGGCAGCAGAGACCAATCACTGGGCACCCGCAGTGCCTTACGTTTGGTTAGACCTTAGACGTAATGAACGGTAATCACCGTCGAGTCGTTAAACCCACCCCATCACCCACGGCAGCCTATACATATTGTCTATTATCTGGAGATCAATAGATCTGAAAGATGTGAGTGTGCTCTTGCGTTGGGCACGTGCATCTGTGATGATATGGGGTTGACGGCAAGCAATAATAGGCAATTATACATACACACACTCAAACACACACACACACACACACACTCATACACACTCACAGACACACACACACACACACGCGCACACACACACACACACACACACACACACACACACACACACACACACACACACACACACACACACACACACACACACACACTTTCTCCCTATGTAGACAACTTGATTACTGGCTCAGCCGTTAAATGTACTGGCTTTGCTACCACTGTCTCTGGTGTGTGTGTATGTGTGTGTGTGTGTGTGTGTGTGTGTGTGTGTGTGTGTGTGTGTGTGAGTTGAAGGTGTCAAGGTGAACAGGGTCCCCTCCATCTCCATATAGGCTGTAGGCTACAGCTGCTCCTGGGAGATTGGCACTTCAAACACACAGATAGTCCCTCAGATGTCCCCCTGAGTGTGTGTGCATGTGCATGTGCACGTGTGTGTTCGGATGATATGCGAATGTGCCGCACGCTCATGTGTGTGTGCTTGTATGTGTGAATATATGCTAGTCAGAGCGATAAGACACATGCGATAGCTCTTTTTTGTAAGGTGTGGAAGTTATTCCATCATCTATACAGTGTTAAATACAAAGACGTGGGAAGTGTAACCTCCCTTAAGTGACGCTAAACCAGGTCACTAAACTAACGCTCTAACACTGCAGTGCTGCTAAACAGCTGGGAAAATTCGTTTCTTTGCAGTTTTAAGGAAGATCATTACAGCTGTGGTAGCTTTGGATTGGAGTTTGTGTGTTAAAGACTAAGGAACAAAGCATCTTGCAAACGATCAAAATGATAATCCACACAATCTCTTTTCTTTTCATTGTTTATGATTAGCCTACTATTATTACTACTATACCAGGCTACTATACTATTATTATTTTTATTATTATTATTATTATTATTATTATTATTATTATTATTATTATTATTATTATTATTATTGTGCAGATGAATGCACAATCTAGAAATCACTTTTCGTCATATTATTCTTCTTCACACCAAATTTCTGCAATTAATGGAATCTAAATGACTCCAGATTTCACTTTCGAGATTTCATTCAGTCTGTATTACAAAGGTCTACTTCCGTATAGTTGTGCTATGTATTTGTCATTTTGGTGAACTTTACACTTGTTGAGATATTTGCGATTACAAATGCAAAGGAGCCTAGCTTTCCATGGTTGCGTTTGAGTCCGCTACTTCCATACCTGCTATCATAGCTCAGTGGGTAGAGCGTTAATTCCATGGCGGTTCGAGCGATCCCCACTTCAACTAAATTTATTTCAATGATTACGGGCATTCTTATACATGTAATTCCTCTCGTGGAATTACGTTTTCTAGTTTTGATTTGTTCCGTCTACCACGAGTCAAACGGTTGGGGTCTTGATGAATGGCACTCTAAAAATCAAATTTCTTCTTTTTTTTCTTCGTAATGTTATTATTATTATTATTATTATTATTATTATTATTATTATTATTATTATTATTATTAGTAGTAGTAGTAGTAGTAGTAGTAGTAGTAATAGTAGTAGTAGTAGTAGTAGTAGTAGTAGTAGTAGTAGTAGTAGTAGTAGTAATATTAAGAGCATTCATGTTAAGAATCAAGTTAGCCTAAATGTAAAATTTTATAATGCAAAAGCATTTTAATCCCCCAACCACACCACCACCAACCACACCACTATCACATTACTTAATTGGCCAGTACACACATGCCAACAGAACAGTGTGTTGAAGTTAAATAAATATTTTATGGGGATCTGTTACCACCTAGATTTGGTTTAAATTAAATGGATTAAACATCAGTTTCTGCATAACAGTTGTTTATTGAGTAATGCACAACATAATTAAATACAATAGTGCTTTTCCCATGATGTTGAACATGCATAAGTTTTTACGTATAAACAGCTTAACTTATATTTACCAACTAGGCAGGAAGCAAATAGTTTGCTTCTTTATTTCATTTACGGTTTAGGATTTCATGCATAGTAATATTGAAAGAACAGAGAAAAATACATGCATCCATACTGTACGTGAAACAGTTCATAAAATGTATGGTTTGCTACGCATGGTGGTGTCGTGGTTTGGTATGATTTCGATACATGGACAAAAAAGATACATAAAAATAGTTTTATTTGTATTCATTTATTTCAGTAAATAGCATAACTTGGCTTCCAGCAGCACATAACAGAAAAAAGAAATGCCTGCTTCATAACAACATAAAATATAATTGATTGTCATTTAAACACAACTACCACAAGGAATCATAGACCAGCAGCATACAGCAATATTAACAGAGCTGTATGTAAAAAATATACTGTACTTTATCATAAAATTACTGTGATACATCATCAGAGATTAAAGAAACATGCCTTGAAATATTGGCTTCTCGGACAACAATGCTGTAGCTGGTATGCTATCCTTTTAAAATTCTGTTTAGAGGAGAACGTTATTTATTTATTTATTACACAATAATTGATGTATATTGTTTGGTTCTCAGTGCTTACTAAACCGTGCTCTGCAGACCCCATACATTGTGGTTCAATATAAATGCACATACCTTATACATACATCCATACATACATACATTCACACATACATACATACATACATACATACATACATACATACATACCATCACAAACAGAACAGCACCGAACATCAAGTAGATATTTCAAAGTATGAGACCATACCAAGCAGATCTGTGTACATAACAGGTGCAGCAGTACATCATATTCAAACTAAACACCTAAAGTCAGTCAGTCAAACCTATTATAATCATATTAATATTAAAAATATTACAATATGATAATGGCCACTAGGTTGATATGATCATAATAAAAGGCACAAATGTGGAAGATAGAGGATATATACCAAATAATTGAGATTGCAAAGATTGCATATACTATTGATTTATATGGCAGATAAGTTTTTTTCTAACTCAAATCCCTCCTACAGTATTCCATCAATCAGCATGAAACTTTGCATTCATCAACAAATGGACTTCTTCAAAAGTAATAGGTTGTAAACTGATGAAATGAACAAGATGGCCTTCAAATGTTTTGATATGATAGGCCACAAAAACAATTTAGAGTCATCCCAATATTGTAGATATTGGTTAGTGGAACATGCTGTATGCACCAAGTTTGGTGACGATTGGTCATGCACATATGCAGATTTGACTATACGGCTTGCAAGTGTTCCAGGGGTGTTCCTATACTATTATGAACGTTTAATATGTTGTGGAGATAGGCCCCAGTTAAGTGAAAGGCAAAAACCCACTTAAAAGTTTCTAAAATAGTAAGATAGTAGGCATATTGATTAGCTATGTGATCTAAAGAATTCTGTTTTTTAAGACAGGTATGTTGAAGCTTCAGGTTTGGTGTGAATTGGACAATTTCTCTAGGAGATTGATTTTCGATTTTTTTTTCTCCAGTAAATCAAAGATGGTGGAAAATCTATTAGATGGACAATAGTGGTCTTAAAAAAAAAAAAAAAAACTTTTTTTGAGTATGGTTGGTTGCCCCTGAGTACCAAGGTTTTAATACATTTCTATGCTTACATTAATAATTTATTTCTTTGTGTTCATACAAATTAGAGCATAAAATCAAAAATTTGGGTGAACTTTTTCCCGATCAATCATGTTGCTGGAGGTGGGGATCTATGATTGCGGCATAATTGGCTATTCACACTGAACTCAAACCCGACCAGTACTAGTAAACTGTGAAAACTGTAAAGGTATCAAATCAACCCTGTGTAGACTTGGCCACTGAAGAAGTATAACTTAATATGCCCTGATGAAAGCCTTACGCGAATGTCTCTTCAGCAGAATGTCTTGAACTAAACAGGAAACAAGGCGTAACTCTGCCACGTTTAGTTCACGTTTTAGTTTAGTTTACTTTAGTTTAGTTTCGTATTTATCATTTAATCATCAGCACACACTAGATGAATATCCTCCATAGCATCATTACATTATTAAATTCTAGTTTTCAACAATTTTCAACATACACAACCGGTATTGTAATTCATGGCATTTCTGACAATGTTTACTTGTCATCAGATTTGTGCTCTGCCACTGGACTTCAGGTACTTATAAACTGACAAGCAAAGATCAGGCTATATTTTGATAAGGAGGAGTCTACCATACTTGGAAACTGTGAGCTTGATAAATATTGTGAAATTGTATTAATATGCCATAAAAGCAAGTTTACTGGAAGGTAACATCTCAAAATCATAATCAAACAATGTAAACAATGGCAAAACCATTTTTATGTTTTCTAACAGCACAGAAATACTTTAATCATCCCAGAGGGAAACAACATTTTTGATTGAATTCAAACTCAAACCAACAACCTCATAACCATCTTCATCATGCTCTACCAATGCATCACATGGACATATGACAAGTCAAGGGTAGATGACACGATATTTTGAAAAGGAGCAGTCTTACCATGTGGAGGAAATGGTCGGTATGGTAAAATGGCATTGGTATGCCATACAAACGAATTTACCAGAGGTAAACATGTTAAAATCATGACCAACCATGTTTATAAAGTAAACTGTAGCAAAATACACCATCATGACATACTTTAGAGAGATTTTGTGTGTATCCAAAGAAGAGAGTGATTATCCAAAGAGCCAGTGATTATTGGCGAGATGCCATCGCTTGGACAGGTGAATTTCAAATAAATGCATCCATATATAGACTTACTTGGCCTGGGTATACCATGGATCCCTTCTTTTTATCTATCTTTGACAGCCGAGCCTACGTTGTTGTGAAGCAAATTTATGACTGTTTAAATGTCCTGAATTTGGATATATTGTACATAAAATTGCACATAAAATCTACACTTGTACAATTACTTTTTGTCTGTTAAAGAGGAATTGCATGATAGTTGCTGTTAGTGTGTACATAAGAAATTAGAACTTGTGTTGTTGCTATTCACTTGGAAGAGCTAACTCATGCTGTATGAGTTAGCTCTACCAACGGAATAGCTACAACACAAGTAGACTGTAAGTAGTCACTCTATGTTGCTGTTGCTGCTGTTTTTGCTATTGCTGCTGTTGTCATTGCTATTGCTGCTGTTGTTGCTATTGCTACTGCTGCTGTTGCTGTTGTTGTTGCTGTTGTGGTGTGTGCTCTACCCATCTCTCTCTGTCTGCACTGACCTTGAAGTAATGGGCGGACTCTGGAATTGCCAATCGGTGAAGGCAGACAAGAAGGCAGACTCCATCTCAGCCTATGCCTGCCTCCAGACCCTCCATTTCCTGGCTCTAACAGAAACCTGTCCCCAGAGAACATGGCCACTCCAGCTGCCCTCTCTACCTCTTACTCCTTCTCACACACCCCAAGACCATCAGAGAGGAGGGGGGACTGCTTTCCTTAAGACAGTACTCCACTGGTTGTACTGGGTCAACTTCAACATCCAGCCAGAGAAATTGCAATGATCTGACTTTACAACCTTTGTCACTACATTTGACCTAACTCTCTCTCATTCTCTTCCTACCCACAGAGCCAAGAACCAACTTGACCTTGTCTTTGCAAGGTCCTGCTGTACCCTTGCACTCTCAGTTACCCTGCTCCCTGTGTCTGACCATCACTTTGTCGCTTTCTGTCTCCCCTTGAAGTCCCCCTCCTCTGTTCCTCCTACTCCCCACAGTGTCACCACCCACCGTAACCTGAAAACTCTCACCCTCTACTCTCACCTCTGCTGTTCTCTCATCATTTGCCCCCCCCCCCCCCCCCCCTAGAACAATTCCCACTACTTTCCACTGAGGAAGCCTTCTCTACCCTGCTATCTTCCCTCTTCCCCGACCAGTGAGATCTCCTCCTCCTCCTCCTTGGCTGTCTGAATCTCTGCAGGCTCATAGAACAGAGCTACGGGCAGCTGAGAGGAAATGGTCTGGAGGAGATCTGACTGTGCTGATGATTTCTCCCACTACCTTCACCTCCTCTCAGACTTCACCGCCACCGTGTCATCAGCCAAATCTACATTCTACCAGAACAAGATCAACTCCTCTGCCTCCCACCCCAAAAAACTGTTTTCCATGTCCTCCTTCCTTCTCAACCCTCCCCCCCCCTTCCTCACAAACTGCTGATTATTTTTCTGAATACTTTACCAAGAAGGTGAAGGATATCAGCATCTCCTTTACCCCCGCTGCTTTACCTCCCTAGGCACACCTCTCCAGCTATCCTCCCTCCCCCTACTCCCACCTCTGCTAGACCTAGCTGCTTGACTCCTCTCTCCTCTGAAGAGGTCCACAGACTGGTAACATCCAACGATGCAGCCACCATCTCCCCTTGACCCTATCCCCTCCTCCCTTCTCTAGGCCATGTCTACCGACATTCTCATGCCATTCATCACCACCTTCATTAACTCCTCCCTCAACTCAGGCCTCATCCCAGCACCCTTCAAAACTGTCAGAGTCAAACCATTCCTCAAAAAACCTACCCTCAACACTGCTGACATCCAGAACTATAGCCCGAAATCTCTTCAATCATTCCTTTCTAAGACCCTGGAATGTGCAGTCTCTAACCAACTGTTCTCCTACCTCTCAGAAAATGACTTGCTTGATGCCCAGCAGTCAGGCTTCGAGACTGCACACTCTACAGAGATGGCCCTCCTGACGGTGAGGAGTGCCTTTGTGCCGCCAAGGCCTCTTGCTTGCTCTCCTCGACCTGTATGCGGCGTTCGACACCGTGAACCACCAGACCCTCCTCACCACTCTTGCTGATCTCGGCATTACTGACACTGCGCTATCCTGGTTCACATCTTACGTTATGAATGGCACTTATCAGGTCACATGGAATGGCTCCCTGTCCAACCGCTCCATCCCTCAAGGCTCAGTACTGGGACCGCTTCTGTTCTCCCTAATATACCAGAACTTTAGGCTCTGTAATCACATCACGATTTTTCCTATCACTGTTATGCAGACAACAGTCAACTGTTCCTTTCCTTCCCCCCCTCACTCTGATTGCAAAACGCATCTCAGAATGTCTGGCAGACGGAAGCACTTGGATACCTGTGCATCACCTCAAGTTCAGTCTCATAAAGACTGAGCTTCTCTCCATACCGGGGAAAGACTGCACTTACAGGAACCTACTGGTCTCAGTCAAGGGCATCAAAGTATGTCCCTCACCGACAGCGAGAAACCTTGGCGTAATACTCAACATTCAACTGTCCTGTACTGCAAACGTCACTGCAGTGACCCGATCCTGCATATTTGCTTTTTACACCATCCGCAGGATCCGGCCGTTCCTCAAAAGGGAAGCGACACAGCTCCTGACCCAAGCACTTGTCATCTCCCGCCTCGACTACTGCAACTCACTCCTAGCCGCACTCCCTGCTACCATGAAATTACCTTTGCAGCGGATCCAGAATGCTGCAGCACACCTTGTGTTCAACCTACCCAAATACTCCCACGTGACTCCCCTCTTCCATGACCTCCAGTGGCTCCCTGTAGTGGCACGCATCAAATTCAAGACAATGATACTGGCCTACAAAGCTGTTAATGAAACTGCCTCTACCTACCTTCAAACATTAGTGAAACCCCACGCCCCTGATCGAGCACTCCACTCTGGTACTGGTACTCTGGTACTGGTACTCTGGTACTGGTACTTCCATCACAAAAAGGAGGAAAAGGTTGGATGGCAAAATCACGACTCTTCTCCATTTTGGCACCGCAGTGGTGGAACGAGCACCCTGCCAATGTCAGAGTTCACTTCAACCCTGCATAACATCCATCCTCTACCTACCCCCCCCTCATGCACTTGTATGTTGTATGTCTTGGCACTATATAATTGCTCTTTGTAACATGGCACTTAGCATCTTATGCCAGAGATGTTTTATACTGGCAATAGTTAACCTAGCAATTGGAATGCTTAAAACTTGTTCTGGTGACTTGCTTACTGTATTAACAGCAATGAAGTGTTTCACCTTCTCTGACACAGTTGATGTGTTGGCATTTGGTCAATTTGTGGTCATTGCATTATAACCAAATGGTTTGACCACATTGGTTACAATGAAAAAGTCATTCATCATGCCAAATGGTGCATGTATACAACGTTTCAAGCATATTACACTCTCTTTGTGAAAATAAGGTTTTGCTTATTATAGCAGCACCTATGGGCAAATCTGTCCTTACTTACCAAATCCTTACTCCTTACACAAGTTTTACAACTCTGCCCATTTACAAACATTTTATAATTCTTCAAAAACAAAAAAATACAAATAATGAATACAATAGGGTTCCTAATAATAATAATAATAATAATAATAATAATAATAATAATAATAACAATAATAAGAAGAACAAGAAATGCATGGTACCCTTAATACAAATACAAATTCTTACAAACACTTTAGGGTTCAGCCCTATTTACATGACCATTGCTAAATTAGTGTTATTCATTCATTCATGTATCTTTTTGTTTCTTTGCTACATCGTGGTCTTTAACTGCCAAAAGTCCAAATTCATAAAGCTGACACACACCACGAAAACCCAACATGAGCAGCCGCAAAGCCATCAAAGCTACAGAATCTTCTGTGTGCAAATGTGTATTTTAAAATTCTTCTGTATTTAAACCTCCGCCCCACACCATACATCTATTAATATAGGGTAAGTTTACTCCCCCATCATTCATCGATTGGTGGCTCTCTGTGTAGCCCAGCCTAATGGTTCACCATCCTGAAAAAAAACTTGCCGGCGGAGAGAGTGAAGTAGAAAAAATACAATGGGAATTCAGAATCTGAGTGAGGGAAGATCCAGTCGAAGGAATTTGGATTGGTAACATATGACATTGAGGGCCCTACCGAGGTGAGTGCTGAAATCTGCTGATGTGGATCTCTCGCCAAATGGCTTCAATATGCTTCTGTGTGACTCCCAGACTGGCTCTCTGCCCTTAAGATTCCACATCGACCACACGCTCTTAATGTCTGTGTGTTTAAGCGGGTATAGTTTATTTAATAAATTATCTCTGATGATGGAGGTTTAAAATAAGATCTGTTTCTCCACAGTAATTGTGGTGGATTTGAGTAATACTCACTTCCACACCCCTCCCCCCACTTCCACACTATCTCCCCCCATGCACAGATTGCCATTTAAAGAGGCTGAATAATTGATGAATAACATTTGCTTCAGTTCGCCTGGTGTGTCTGTGAGTGTGTGTGTGTGTGTGTGTGTGTGTGTGTGTGTGTGTGTGTGCTAGAATGAATAAAAACATTTGATACAAACATTTATACCTTTCTCTACCTACCTTTGATATGCAGATTAAATACAGACGTTAAAGATGTCCTTTATTTATACAAATTATAAATGGTATCCTGAATGGTAGCCTATGTTAGGGAGAAATTCCATCTTCTCTTATTAGTATTGTTCCTACTATATACTATACTCTACATGTTTCCTTTCAGTTTATATACCCTTAACTCTGCACCACAGTGTCTTGGACCAACCCATAACTCTACAGTGTCTCTGACCAACACTTAACTCTGTATCAGTGTCTCGGTCCAACCCTTAACTCTGTATCACAGTGTCTTTGACCATCCAGGGAGGATAAGGGATTACTCTCCAAAATGGCTGCCTCACTGGGGGGATTTCTTTAAACTGACCTTTATGACGACAGGGTTACCGATGAATACTCTTTCGCTGGGAACACAGACCAGCCCATTTAATTAAAGTCAAGTGTGTGTGGGTGTGTGTGTGTGTGTGTGTGTGTGTGTGTGTGTGTGTGTGTGTGTGTGTGTCTGTGTGTGTGTGTGTGTGTGTGTGTGTGTTTATGTGTGTGTTGAGGGGAAGAGGTCATGTTTCAGGCTGCACACCTCAAGTGTGTTTTCACACTTTGTCAGTGTTTCTTTGACCTCTGTTAGATTCCTTCAGGCCTCACCAGGGAAAGAATCACAACAGATTAGGTTACACATGTTAAGCAGAGTGTATGTATGTGTGTGTGTATTTCCAGACCCTTAACCTTCCGTAGGATTAGCCCTTTATTTTCCTTTCATCACTTTTCCAAAAGTTCCCTGAGTATGTCGGAAATCAACCTGGGACAAGCAGTGCCCTGTGCTGATGTTTGGCCAGGTAAGGCCGAACACCCCCCCCCCCCCCCCCCCCCCCCACACCTCCCTGTCCTGGCCTGGGCTGTGTGACCCTGGACACACACACACTTGCACGCACAAACACACACACACACTTGCACACACACACACACACACACACACACACACACACACACACACACACACACACACACTTGCACACACACCCACACACACACACACACAGACACACACACACACACACACACACACACACACACACACACACACACACACACACACACACATACAGCCAAGGGGGACGGAGGGTCCAGATGTGGGCTAATACTTCCATAAGTAAACACCGCTCCATCCAGAGCTGTATGGGATGCTGCTGGGGAATGGCTATTGCTGCCGCCGTGGCGATGAGACGAGGGGAGGTGGAGGAATAGGACCACCACCGGAGATGCTAAAGAAAAATTCTAGAAGCTGTTTGGTTCACTGCCAAGGCTGCACACATGCACAGACTGAGATACTTGCACTGCATACACACATACACACATGTGTACGGATGCACACACATGGCAACAGACAGACAACATACAGCCAGCTTGTATGTTTGTGTGTTTTTTTTTTGCATG
>JAXIVH010000300.1:0-2500 GCA_036785325.1 Urophycis tenuis
CACACACTCATACACACTTACAATGTGTGTGTCTGTGTATGTGTGGCTGCGGGTGCGCGCGTGCATGCATGTGGGTGGGTGTGTGTGGTGCTTGCGTACACACACACCTGCGTGTTCCCTGTGAAGCGTTAAATTGTTTGCTAAGATCTACTCCCTGTAGGGCCCAACAGATGTTTCCACTCCGCTGTCTCCTCGCGTCCATCTGCCTCTGTTGTCTTGTTCTTCATTGCTTCCTTCCCACTTTGGTATTCTACTACTAGTCTCCCCAGGAAGAGATGAACCAGAGAATACCATGGATGTACTTCCCCTTCTGTGACAACAGGGGGCGTCGTCCAGCTCTTTTAATGGAAGTCGTCGTGGCTTTGTCGACGGCATACGTTTCACGCACAAAGGATTTTGTCAGTCAGTCAATCCTTTCCCGGTGGTTTTCAAAGCGGAGAGTATAGGTGTATCCATTTTTTTTTAATGCAAACTTGTATTGCGCATTGAGATAACAGCAAGCTCATAACTGCTCAACTGTGTGCTACGGAGTGCCACACTACATGCAGTTATTTACAACGCCAAAATAATAAGGGGACTCGGTGGCTGATCTTAGTTCATCCCAAAACTATTTAGGGCTACAATGACCTTTTATAATGTATACCGTTTGTAATAACTCTGACCCGTACCTCAAATCAGCCAAATTAGCCTACAGGGAGAACTACTTTCCTATTTTAAGATAGCAGGAATATTATCATATCCCATTACTTTTCATTAGTGGTTTTCATATTTAGATTGATACTTATGGCTGGGAGGAATTGTGGCATGTCCAATTCACAATTTATTGTGCAAATTCTATCCCCTCCCAGAATTCATTCAATTTTGATCAGACAGACAGATTGATTAATTGGATACAAAGACAGATTATCACTGAATGAATGTTTTAGAACTTCATTACCAAGACGGTTTGCACCTACGAGGAATTTGTCCTGGTGGTTCGTGCCTGGACAAGTCAACAGTACAGTGAACAAACAACAAAACAACACCAACAATAGACAATAGACAATACAAACAACAAGCAACAGTAAGTGAATGGTGCAAGGAGTGCAAAGAGTGATATTGTCAGTGAGGGTGTCAGGGAGGGGGCGGGGGGGGGGGGGGTCCCGGGACCGATTCATCATCCCAACTGCTGCTGGGAAGAAGCTGTTCATGTGGCGGGAGGTTCTGGTTCCTGATGGACCGCAGCCTCCTGCCGGAGGGGAGAGGGTCAAAGAGTTTGTGTCCGGGATGAGAGGGGTCGGCCACAACTCTGCCTGCCTTCCTCAGGACCCTGGAGGTGTGCAGGCCCTGAAGGGGTGGAAGGTTGCAGCCAATCACCTCCTCCGCAGAGCGAATGATACACTACAGCCTGCTCTGGTCCTTAGCAGTGGCTGCAGCGTACCAGACGTTGATGGAGGAAGTGAGGATGGACTCAATGATGGCAGATGTAGAAGTGCACCATCATTGCCTTTGGTAGGTTGAACTTTTTCAGCTGCCGCAGGAAGTACATCCTCTGTTGAGCTTTTTTGATGAGGGATCTGATGTTCAGTTCCCATTTTAGGTCCCGGGCGATGATGATGCCCAAGAAGCGGCAGCACTCCACAAAGTCAACTGGGGAGCCACGGAGGATGACGGGTGGAGGGTGGGGCTGCGTTCCTCCGAAAGTCCAACGGCGGTGTCGTCCGCGAACTTCAGGAGTTTGACGGACTGGTGACTGGAGGTGTAACCGTTGGTATACAGGGAGAAGAGCAGGGGAGGAAGAACACAGCCCCGAGGGGTGCCAGTACTGATGGACTGGGGTACAGAGACATATTTTCCCCCAGCTTCACGCGCTGCTTCCTGTCAGACAGGAAGTCTGTGATACACTTGCGGGTGGAGTCGGGCACATGGAGCTGGGAGAGCTTGTCCTGAAGCTGAGCTGGGAGGATTGTGTTGAAGGCAGAGCTGAAGTCCACAAACAGGATCCTGGCATATGTTCCTTGGGAGTCAGTCCAGAGGCTGGAGGGTGTAGTGCAGGGCCATGTTTACTGCATCATCTACAGACCTGATGGCTCTGTAGGCAAACTGCAGGGGCTCCAGGAGGGGGTCGGTGATGGCCTTGAGGTGGGACAGCACAAGGTGCTCAAGTGACTTTATGACCACAGAGGTCAGGGCAACGGGTCTGTAGTCATTCAGTCCCGTGGTCCTCGGCTTTTTTGGTGATGGGGATGATGGGATGACAGCACTGTGTAAATCATTTGCTAAAGAGAGCTTCTTTTGCATATGCTTACTCTTTCTTTATGCAAATATCTTTATACGTCTTTATACAAAGCTTGTACAACCAATGACATCAGACTCAATGTAGGGGAAATAAACAGCCCACGTTCTCTTTATACCAACATTCAGCCTCATCATGCTATCAAATCTATCAAATCGTTCTTCAGTAAACTACATTGATATAATATAAACTGCACTGATCATTTCGGCACTACAGCCACTACTG
>JAXIVH010000300.1:5000-77500 GCA_036785325.1 Urophycis tenuis
GGTTAAGCGTCGTTTCCCCAATTCCTGGCAGGCAAAGTGATGCAAGTCGCTACAGTCGTCATCATCAAAATATCCTGAGGTAGCAACCATAGATCCACAATTTTGCTTGCCTCCATAGTTATCTGGCTTGCTGGGTTGCCACACACAGTAAGTGACTCTGCTCCCATCAGACCAGTGGGACCATGGATCTCTGTGGAGACCAATCCATGCGGCGGATTGAAGCATTGCAGAGATTTTGCTGTTCTCAGTCACATTGTGCACGCTGGCCAACTCAGTGTTATAAGACTGGCAGGTTTCTCTTGCCTGGTACCAAGTCATTTTGCTGTGGACATAGCTGTAGTTGCCTTTATCTAAAACAGAATGAGGACAACAAAAGGAATGATGCATTTAACATTTTAGCAACGTAACTCTTCATCTGCTTTATCCTCTTTAACTGAAGCTTAGTGTCTTTATGCTTGATCTCAATGTTTTTCTTTCATTTTCTTTTACCACTACTGCTTAAACTCAAAAGGCTCTAAATTATATCATTTTATATTTACATTTACAGCAAACAACCTGTTGTATTTAACAATTATAAATCCAGCCCACCATCAAAGCAAACTGCATGGCATAGCTTGTCGCAACTCAAATCGTTCCAACGCCCCGTCAAATGCATCATTGTACAGTTCTCCCTGGATCCGTAGTTGTTTGGTTCATCTGTTTCCCAATTGTCATAGTGTTGGCCCAATGTGTGGTCTTGGTTGCCGTGGACCCACTGACCTCTGGTGCGGTCGTCATAAAGGCCGATCCACATCCGCTCACTGTCATAACCTAACACGCCTCTGGACTCCTGCAGCCGCTTGAGTTCCTCTGGGTTGTCCACGGTGGCCAGGTCATCAAACTGCTCCCTGCAGTGTCGCAGAGCATTAGGCCAAGTCATCTTCTGAGCCACATAGTGGTAGAGTTTGATGGTGGGAGACGCATGGTGTCCCAGGGGCCCTGCAGGGGAAGCCAATACAGCTCACACAATATACTGTAGGGGTGTAACCCATTCTCAACATCCTTTTTTTGACTTTCAATTGTGTTCATTCTTTATTTTTACAATGACGGCTAAGCCTACATCGCTGTACAACAACCAGCCTTGTGTTATTCAGAAAACGTACTTTGGTGAATTTGATGATCGATTACTGCTTTTGTGCATTTGGGATTACAGTTTGTTCACTTTTTGGGGTTCTATTGCATAGATACTATTGCATCCAAGTCACCGCGGACTTTGGTCGAGCGATGGTCCGAAACTCATTTATTTTCTAACAAAGGTTTCACTCAAGAGAAAGTTTCCATCATCATGTCACAGGCGCTCAGGATGACGGGCGTTGATTGCACGTAAGATGCAATCAACGCCTGACATCGCAAGACCAATTCACAAATGCGTATTACTTTGGGATCTCTCAGTTCATCTTTGATTTCCAAAGGGCATTATCAACAGGCCCTGACCAAGATGCCCCTGTTGGTAAGACCTAAAACCAAAAAGTGAAATGTGATAGATCAGAGGAAGCCGTCTTGGTTTTTGATGGAAATGCCAGAGCTCCTCTGTATAGTGATTGTATCAAAACCGCCCCATATTAGATGAACAGTTGGTCCGACACAGACCAGGTCTGCTGGGGGGGGGGGGGGCAGACGCTCATTGCGGTTGCGGGCAGGCGGGACGATGCACTGCACTCCCGCAAATTAAACATGAGTGTAAAGTAAAATATACAAATGATGGGCCTGTGTAGGGCCTTGCGTAGCCTACCTCATTTGTGCTGCCTGGGGATTCGGTTTGGCAGCAATAAAAAACGTTTTAAGCAGCCTAAACTTGCGGATGTTGTCGTTTGGGGGGTAGCCCAATCTCGCGTACATGTGTTTTAGAGACAATTCCTTTCCGCTACAGAACGTGAACATCCATCCTGCCTGCCGTCTTGCGGGCGTTTGCGGGCGGGAACCGGACACAATTTCACAGATGCGGGCGGGAGCGGGACTAAAAATGACAATTCTTTGCGGGAGTGCGCGGGAGTGGGACTGCCTACAATGCGGGAGTGGGACTGAACAATGCGGGAGTGGGACTGCCTACAATGCGGGAGTGGGACTGCCTACAATGCGGGAGCGGGACTGAACAATGCGGGAGTGGGACTGCCTACAATGCGGGAGTGGGACTGAACAATGCGGGAGTGGGACTGCCTACAATGCGGGAGTGGGACTGCCTACAATGCGGGAGCGGGACTGAACAATGCGGGAGTGGGACTGAACAATGTGGGAGCGGATGGGAGCGGGACTACAGCCTACATTGTGTGCCGCGCACACCTCTAGCACCAGGCCCCATGCTAGGGCTCGGTACCTTTTAGGAGTAGCCTGTGTGTGCTGAATTTATTTCTGTTCACGTAAACTTTTACTTCACTATGTCAAAACAAATATTTTTAGTTTTACTTAAATAGGTTCGGTGCGGACCCATTGTTACTCACTACAAAAATAAAACCTGAAAAAAAATTGTCTTATCGTGCTCATGGATGATCCTGACAGATAGCTGTTCTTTTTTGCGTGTTGTGTGCGAATAAATGCTGATCTGAATGGCAAATGGCAGGTTTACTTCAGTGATCATTTTTCTTTTCTTATGCAACAGGAGACATTCATGGGAAACCCTCCAATATGTATTACGATACAATGTCAGCCAAGTCAAACGACTCAAACCCAGTGGCAATCAAACCCCTAACCCTGACAGTGCTCATCATTAATGCCACACTCGACCACAACTGAAAATGGTGCGATGTGGGGTGAACTGCCTCACCACTTTGTCAAATTACACAGACACACACAATACACACACACATATCTGACCTGAAAGTATAAGAAAGAGCAGTATGTCCTTCCACATCCTGTAACATGAAAACACAACATCAAAACACTTAATACTTAGAGTGTATCCGTTGCATTTCGAGCATAAAAATGGACTCCAATGGCATTCGTACTTTCATCAATCAATTACATCACTGTAGCCTATATGTAATACATTTAAAAACATATGTAATTTTCCATCTACTCATCAATATACTTTAGTTTGGTCACCGAGTGTTGGTCCTACCCTTGTGAGGAATGCTGCCCTTGTACTGCACTCCTGTCTGTTTTACACAACTAGACAGCAAGCAAACTGTTGTCTTGTATAAAGTTATAGAACTTCAGTGAATCCACAAGGCTTTATTTTTCTTGTCTTTTACTGGAGTTCCCACAAGCATTCATACAGGACAGTTTGATTGATTTAAGTAAAACTGTAAGAAATAAAGTAAAGTAAAAACATACATCAGTTTTCACATTTGTTAACACAGAGGACCACGAGAGCTTGCGTAACTTATTTGCTAATCACATTACATTTTGGACAACATTTAGAAAACGCAGAAATTCAAACGTAATTATTTAACTAAACGGAATATGGTGTAATGACACGTAATGTTCACTTACAGACAAAGAGTACGTAATGTTCACTTACAGACAAAGAGTGTCCAGCGTTTGAGCGCTTCAGAACAATTTTCCTGGAGAGATTCTGCAGCTTAAATATGATTGTAAAGTAAAATATACAAATGATGGGCCAATGTAGGGCCCATCATTTGTATATTTGGCTTTGTATATCTGGCCACACATCAATGGACAACATTACAATGGAAACATAATGGAATTCACAAAGCGAGATTCACACAGCGATACAAAAAAAATGTTGAATATGTATAACATATGTTTGGCTATAGCAGGGGGTGTACCCAAATATAGAACGGTGGTTTGGGTGGGCCATCGCAGCTCAGGCTTGAGAGCAGGGCTAAGTAGCTCAGGCTTGAGAGCAGGGCCATCGCAGCTCAGGCTTGAGAGCAGGGCTAAGTAGCTCAGGCTTGAGAGCAGGGCTAAGTAGCTCAGGCTTGAGAGCAGGACTAAGAAGCTCAGGCTTGAGAGCAGGGCTAAGTAGCTCAGGCTTGAGAACCAGGCTGGGGAGCCAGGCTAGGTAGCTGGGGAGCATCATTCTGAATTGGAGACTTTATCATATTATAATTGTGTGGAAGGTCACCCTCACATGGCCTAAAGGGCCTATGTTTTCTTGCTCAAGAGGCCTTATTATTATTTTTATGATTATCTAACTATCGACTAACCTCAATCTGAACATTGCCCCCTCCCTCCGCAATTGGATACTGGACTTCCTGACCAACAGACCGCAGTCTGTTAGGATTAACGGTCACACCTCCTCCACCCTCACCCTGAACACTGGCGTTCCGCAGGGCTCTGTGCTGAGCCCCCTCCTGTACTCTCTCTTCACCCATGACTGCACACCGACACATGGTTCAAACACCATTGTGAAGTTTGCAGACGACACTACGGTGATAGGCCTCATCAGCAACAACGATGAGTCAGCTTACGGGGAGGAGGTTCAGTGCCTAGCTGCGTGGTGCGCCGACAACAACCTGTCCCTCAACGCCACGAAGACCAAGGAGATCATCGTGGACTACAGGAAAACTAGATGTGGCACGCACACCCTCCCTCCACATTAACAGGATGGAGGTCGAGCGGGTAACCAACTTCAAGTTTCTGGGAGTCCACATCTCCGACAATCTATCCTGGTCCCTCAACACCACTGCCATGATCAAGAAGGCTCACCAGCGCCTCTTCTTCTTGAGGAGACTAAAAAAGGCCCAACTGTCTCCTCAGATCCTGGTGAACTTCTACCGCAGCACCATCGAGAGCATACTAACCAATTGTGTCACAGTATGGTATGGTAACTGCTCCGCCTCGGACCGGAAAACACTGCAGAGGATGGTGAAAATCGCCCAACGCATCACCGGTTCCCCACTCCCCTCCATCGAAGCTGTTCAGAGGAAGCGGAGCCTGCGTAAGGCGCTCAGCATCGCAAAAGCAGCTCCCACCCCAACCACAGACTGTTTACCCTCCTCCCTACCCTCCTCCCCTCCTCCGCGCTACAGGTCTCTGGGCACCCGGACCAGCAGGTTCAGGGGAAGCTTTTTCCCTCAGGCTGTCAGCCTTCTGAACTCCACACCCATATGAATATTGCCCCCCAGGACATACACCCCCATACACCCCCCCCCCCCCCCCCCCCCCCCCCAAGGACATACACCCCTGCCCACCCAGCACCCCCACCCCTCACCCCCCCTGGATACACTAAATATTATTTGTAGTAATGTTATTTATTGTATTATTTGTTCTTAACTGCCGTTGCACCCCCCACCCCCATATCCATACGATTCACATTCATCTGTTGTACCCGTTCTGTTGTAGCGCACTATTGCACCACCTGTACACTTTCTTGTATTATATTACTATTTCTCGCACTACTTGTACATTGTTTACATTTTTTAAACATTTCTTTTTACACTGTTTACAGCCTGTTTCTGCTAGTGTTAGTAACCGTTTACTACCTCAACGATCACTACCTCCACCTGCACTGTTTACTGTCACTTTAATAACTACCGTTAATTACCGTCACTTTAATAACTACTGCTACTTTTCATGTTTTTCAATTTTGCACTCTGCACCTTATTCTGCATTTCTGCATTTCAACCCGCACCTTTATCGCTCATTTTCACTTCTGGTTAGAACGCCAACTGCATTTCGTTGTCCCTGTACTTGTACTCTGCACAATGACAATAAAGTTGAATCTAATCTAATCTAATCTGTAGCTAAGAATATTCTGCATCTTTTTATATGCTATTGTGCGTAATTATATACAGTATATTATATTATGTGTGGGAAGTTAAATATTTTATATTTATGTGAGAGTTAATATTTTATACATGCATTGTGTATTTTTATTTTACATTCTAGGTTATATTTTTCGATGCCATCTGTCTCAGGGGCTGGATGGTGGCTGTATATGGGTTGGGGTTTCTTTGGGGTTGATGGGGAAGTTAGGTTGAACGCCATCAAGCATGGAGCCAGCTTCTCTGACCTGTCCAGTTTTGTTAGCCTCTGTTGTTTATGTGTTATTTGTAATCCGGTACTAGTATTAGTGTCCTTTGGTGGTGTTGGATTTGCACAGGAAATCAATGAAATCATGATGCAATGACTTGTGTTTCGTTGTCAGAAAGTGAGCAGTACTTCAAGCAATATAGGTGAATCCATTTAGTATGGAACTTGTCTTCAAAAGATTGTGTTGATCAATTACTTGTATTGTTGATACCTCTATAGTGCGCACTGTTTCTAATTCATATTTGAGGATATAATGGCAGAAACTCAGTTTTTTTTTTTCTCAAATTAATATAATCCCCACCATGTCACAGATATTTATACTAAACTCTATCCAACTGTTATTAACAACTCATTAACTAAACTGCCCTCAGCAGTTTAGTTAATGAGTTTTGCAGTTTAGTGCCATCTACTGGCCTCTCCTGATATGCAGCACTTGCTGTAACCAATCATAGACAGCTACTAAGCTAGATGTTTATTGTTTCCATGGTAACTCCAGCAACCATTTTGGACATCCTTTTCTATCCTGTTCTGTGTGGTCAACCACGGCCTGGAGCTGAACTGAGTAAAACGGCTTCCGGTTCAGGTAGCGGTCGGAATCCGGCGCAGGTGGCTTAACTTGGACGTGGAAGCCGTCTATGCTCCCAAGGGTGCTGACCCTGCCAGGCGTGCGAAGCCTGCTCCCACAGTCACCAACTCCTCCTCTGTGGGATGGTGGCCGGTTTGGGCAAAGAGGGACGCCATCTTGGCACTGGTGGTGTGTGTGGATGGCACGGTGGACGGAGGTTCGAGGCATGTCAAAGGCCCTGGAGACGACAAGGTGAGATGTTCCACTGACCAACCAGAACAGGAACACCAGGCAGGGGATTTCTGGATCCCAGCCGTGATCTGTTTCTCTCCCTATGGCTTCCATTAGGGCATTGGAAGATCCCCTGGAGAGGCGAAGTCAACCCACAGGTCACTCTGGCCATCAAAAAACAGCTTTAACAGTGGAACAGTGGCATTCAGCTGGCAATACAGACAGACAGACAGACAGACAGACAGACAGACATTATTATTATTTGTTTATTATTGAAGTTTGTTATTTCTTTTATTTGTATTATTTCATCAAATCAGTCATTTTTTCTCTTGCATTGCACTCCTATTAGGCTACTGTGGTAGCTGTGGTAGCTACTACCATCTCGTCATGTCTTTGTTGTGATGACAATAAATACTTGAATCTTGAATCTACTGTTGGAACTATAAATACTGTAGAGTATTTATACAGTACTTACTGTACATACTGTGTACAGTAAATACTGCTAATATGTTGCCTATTACACATTTTTATATTGGTTTCTCAAGAAAGTAAGGTAATTCTGCACGTTGTACAAGGCATGACAATCAAAGCCTCTTTGAAGTTTGTGTTATTTCTGTTGTGTATTTTCACACAGTAACTTGGGTATGTAAAAACAATTGCATTTTCAATTCAAGAATGAAGGCTCCACATGGTAAGAACTTTTAAGAAAGTAGAGATAGCATGAGTATGAGCATGAAACTAAACTCAATCATTGATCACTATAATATCATCAATACGACTATAATCACAAAATTAACCCCCTACTTAAATGACAGGACATGCATGACCTAATGCTGCTGTTGTATGGGCTACATTTTGGAAGACAAAGGAAAAACGTAAACCGGAGCATTCTCCGTCAGGAGGAGGAGGTAACGTCTATAATGACGTTGGTGCATTTTCAGCATAGCCTGCCTGCATGAAGGGAGTCATTTTTCAAATGATGGATTATAGCTGGACGTCAACACTGTCTGTGGGCGTGTGTTTGGCATTAGCCATTTAGTTATCCTTTCTTGCATCACCCATTCACCAATTCAGTCATCAATCCATCCATGTGTACACCAAAACTAGGACAGCCTGGCCTTGTCCTCAAGCTCAAGCAACAACAACATCCCCAGATAAAATAAATGACCAATCAGAAATGAGGGAATGCCGATAATTTAACCATCAATTGGGCTCGTGCCACCAAACTTCTCGATGTAAACAGAATGGCACTAATTGCAATCGCGGTTTGTAAATTTATTATTTAAAAAAAAAGGGTGTGTTTTAAAATGTTTTTAACAAATGCAGTATGTGTTGGAATATGTCATTGTTCATAAATAAACCAAACTCCCTGCACTGTAAGAAATGTCTGTGAAATAAACATTAATATGCCGTAAAATCATGACATAAAAAATCTGTAACAAGAAAAACAATGAATCAGTGTATATTTTAAAGGAACATATTGTTAAAAAAAACAGAACAATGAATAACTTAATTTTACAATCAGTTTATGTGTTGAATTTATATGTTACTGTATTATAAACATAGAAAAATGTTAATACTTGAACCAACACAATACAGTTAAAATTACAATATGGCTTGTTTTAAAGACCTGAAATAAATGTATAACATTTTACAAATTCAGGTGCTGTGATTTCCAGTAACTATGACAACATGAAGAAGTTAAGAATCAATATCAACATGTTTAGAACTGAGACCTATATAGGCTAGTAGAACTGTAGTCATAGTCAAAAATAGACTAGATTGACAGCTCTCATGTGTTAATCAGTTCACTATTTTTTGTATCATATTATAATTATATTAAGGTTATAAGATTATTTTATCAGGTATTTAGTGTTTAGTTTATATATACACATTTTTGCCATTAATTTAGGTCTGTACTAGTGCTGTACATCATTTTGTTCCCACAGACATAAACGTCTTGTGAGAATTTACCAATCACAGAGCAGCACCATTTGTGAACTCTTATGTCATTGGACACTACACTATGGTGGGAGCACTTGCTGCGGAGCGGACTTGGAATTGTGGGAGCAGAGGCTAGTGAGGAGCAGGTTAGTGAGGAGCAGCGACGCAGAAGGGAATAGCGATAGTGACGAGAAGCAGAGAAGAGTAGGAGCAGGGACTATGGTAGATATTAACCAGGCTAAAGCTAGTATAATCATTGGGTTGTCCATGCAAAGCATGAAATAAGTGTGGAAAGAAACAAAGGCGCACTCATTGAACCCTTGGCTCTGGTTCACCCAATGTTATCTCTAAGGTGTCTGCTTGAATGCTTAGAAGTGGTCAGAACAGACATGGGGAGGATGGGCTGACTCTTTGATATGTGGAGATGGGCTCCAGCAGTAAAGGGAGGAAGGGCCGTCTACGCAGGTAAAATGGAATGTTCTGCTAATTGGGATGATGCTGATTGGTTTGATGTGTAACATGGGTTTGGGAGACATACGGAACACCTTATATGGAATAGAACCACAGTGCATGGATGTTTGGAGAACGAATGTGATGACGACATGAAGGTATAAGAGACACCGTTGGATGGAAATATTCAGTTCTTTGTCAAACCAACTCAGATTTTGTTGTTGCTCCTACCAAGTGACAATAAAGTATTTCTTGTCATTCAGACTGCGGCCTCCCAGAACCCTCTTACTTTTGTTAAGATATGTGCTTTAGCCACCACAGGACGATGATGACGGGAGCAGGGAAGACGACGGAGTAGGGTTAGCTAGCTTACAATGATTACATGCCGTTTTGTAGCAAAACATTGCTAACATTGAGAGGCTATGTTCTGCATTGCCGCGTTCATAGAAATGAACCACGTTGTGTTTTCCAGTGTGTTGGCGTCGACTACAAACAAACATTTTGCATGTATGCCGCTTTCAAAGCTCATGTCTACCGCATACATTATGTGCTCGAACCGCCTCACAGTAGAGCAGTTGTCACAGATTTTAAATGTGCCGTTTCGATGTGTGCACGCCAGTTTCATACTGTAAAAGAGCTCCTACACCATTTGAAAAAACATGTAGTTGAAGGACGAGCTGTATCGTTGTAAAAACGTGTTCACTAAGAAATCATCCTTCACTGCTCATACAGTATGTCATGCAAACACAGAGCATCTTCTGTGGAAAACATAAATAATATGTATAGGGAAACAGTGTCTCAGGCTTCTGGCGCTGCAAGTGAGGATGCTTCCCAGATCCATCGACTACTGAAAACAGTGAACTCCCACAGAATTTCAGTGAGACCTTCCTCAGGAATATTTGTTTATTCTATCTAAGATTGCAAGGGCAGCTCCTTCTCCCAGCTTCAACAATACAGACTATTGTTGAAGAGATGCAAAATATACATGAGTTAGGACAGGATTACACTTTAAGTAAACTTTGTTCACCTTTAAAAGATGAGATGAGTCTAACAGATGATGATGCCACTAAAATCTGTGATTGTGTTAAGAGATTCAGATCTATTCTCTGCCTGCCATCAGGGACCACTCAGAACAACATATTCAAGAGGTCAGGTATTCCCTTTACATTATACATTTAAATTAACTGATTTTCAAAGAGACTCATGTGAAGGTTTCATCAGAGAAAATGAACTCCAGCAGGCAATTAACTCCTTTAAGCCGGGTAAGACTCCAGGGGGCAATGGGATTCCAGTAGAGATATATCGTTTTTTTTTTTTTTTTTTTTTTTTTTTTTTTAAACTTATTTTCCTCTGCCTAATTGTTTTATTTTTTCTTACAAAAATGGTAATCTTTCTAATACTCAAAAAGAGGGTCTAATTTCTTTGTTATTGAAACAACACCCAAATGGCCAATATAAAACCTGGAGCAGTTAAAGAACTGGAGGCCTCTTGCACCCCAGTGCTGTGATGCTAAAACCACCACCTGCCCCCCCCCCCCCCCCCACCTACCTGTCTGACCTCCTCATCCCCCACCACCCCACCCGTACCCTCCGATCCTCCTCCACTCTCTTCCGTACAGCACCCCGACTCTGGAACTCTCTCCCCCCAACCTGTCCGCGACTCACCCTCACTCCTCACATTCAAGTCCTGTCTGAAAACCTCTCCTTTTCCAAGCCTATGACCTCCCCTACCCATAACCGCTGTCCTGTCCCTCCCCCCTGTATTCCACTCCATCACATTGCTTTTGTTGTCTCTCCCTCTCCCTCGTACCCTCTCTTTGTATGTGTCCTTGGGTCATTGAAAGGCGCAATACAAATCGAATTGATTATAATTATTATTATAATTGCCATGGAAATATTAGCTATTAAATAAGATCAAACAAAAATATTAAGGGTTTGGAAATGTTTGATTTAGATATATATATATATATATATATATATATATATATATATATATATATATATATATATATATATATTATGGCATGCCGTTCAGGAAATTAATCTTTGAATATATTGAATGAAACTTTGAATATATGGAGTGAACCTTGAATATATTGAATGAAACTTTGAATATATTGAATGAAACTTTGAATATATGGAGTGAACCTTGAATATATGGAATGAAACTTGAATATAAGGAGTGAACCTTTGAATATATTGAATGAAACTTTGAATATATGGAGTGAACCTTGAATATATGGAATAAAACTTGAATATATGGAGTGAACCTTTGAATATATTGAATGAAACTTTGAATATATGGAGTGAACCTTGAATATATGGAATGAAACTTGAATATATGGAGTGAACCTTGAATATATGGAATGAAACTTGAATATATGGAGTGAACCTTTGAATATATTGAATGAACCTTTGAATATATTGAATGAACCTTTGAATATATTGAATGAAACTTGACTGACGTCAGACTTCACGGCAGTGCCTGCAGCCATCTTGTGTAACTTGTGGATGCTGCAGCTAAAACTGCGTGACCGCTCGCAATTTCGTTGCAGCAATTTTCAGCAATGAGGACATGATAAACACACTGGCGAATGCGTAAATCCTCCCGATACCCCTGCCCAATTGCCCGTTCTTCTGACGAAGAAATTCGCTCCCTTTTTAACCGTGGCAGACCAACTACATTGGGCCAGGCAGCTGTGTATTGGGCCAAACTGAGCATGCATTCAACCTCAAAGGAGTGCCCCACAACAGCCCATATGTACAATCTCCGCCCGTACACAAGAATGGTTAGCTTCATATAGTTTTCAGGTGATTTAATTAAGGTAAAACACAGTGAATGGCAGTGCGTATTGGCTCTGCGCTGTGACGCGGCACTTCTCCGGGACTGGAGAAGCTGCTGCGGCTACACGGATTTCGTGAACTGAAGGAGAAGCTCTTCTTCATATGTTGTTCAGATACAATACGAATCACCCACATTCATAGACCAATGCAGGCTGAATATTTATTTGAGTATTAAACGTATTGATGATCGGCAACACATTGTCAGCTTTGGGCACGTTACTCACACAGCGGACTGCGGACGGACAGTCAAATGCATAATGAGATTATGCCTTACGGAGATAATTACTATGGAATTTAAAAAAAAATATTGCTGCTGTATTAATCACTGTAACATGTAAGATTCATAAAATATATTCAACGTTTCATTCAGTATATTCAACGTTTCGGCAAATCTCATTATGCATTTGTCTTTCCGTCCGCAGTCCGCTGTGTGAGTAACGTGCCCAAAGCTGACATTGTGTTGCCGATCATCAAATACGTGTAATAGCCTACTAAACTAAATATTCAGCCTGCATTGGTCTATGAATGTGATTCGTATTGTATCCAAACAATATATGAAGAGCTTCTCCTTCAGTTCACCAAATCCGTGTAGCCGCAGCAGCTTCTCCAGTCCCAGAGCCGCGTCAGAGCGAAGTGAATTCGCGAAGCGAATTTCTTCGTCAGAAGAACGGGCAGGGTATTGGGCAGGGGTGTCGGGAGGATTTTAGCACGCATTCGCCAGTGTGTTTATCATGTCCTCGTTGTTTAAAATTGCTGCAACGAGATTGCGAGCGGCCTGACTCATTGTCACTCAGTTTTAGCTGCAGCGTCCACAAGTTACACAAGATGGCCGCAGGCAATGCCGTGAAGCCTAGCATCAGTCAAGTTTCATTCAATATATTCAAAAAGGTTCATTCAATATATTCAAAGTTTCATTCAATATATTCAAAGGTTCACTCCATATATTCAAAGGTTCATTCAATATATTCAAAGTTTCATTCAATATATTCAAAGGTTCACTCCATATATTCAGAGTTTCATTCAATATATTCAAAGGTTCACTCCATATATTCAAGCTTCATTCAATATATTCAAGGTTCACTCCATATATTCAAGCGTCATTCAATATATTCAAGGTTCACTCCATATATTCAAAGTTTCATTCAATAAATTCAAAGGTTCACTCCATATATTCAAGTTTCATTCCATATATTCAAGGTTCACTCCATATATTCAAAGTTTCATTCAATATATTCAAAGGTTCACTCCATATATTCAAGTTTCATTCCATATATTCAAGGTTCACTCCATATATTCAAAGTTTCATTCAATATATTCAAGGTTCACTCCATATATTCAAAGTTTCATTCAATATATTCAAGGTTCACTCCATATATTCAAAGTTTCATTCAATATATTCAAAGTTTCATTCAATATATTCAAAGATTAATTTCCTGAACGGCATGCCATAATATATATATATATATATATATATATATATATATATATATATATATATATATATATATATATCAATGTATGCTGTATGCTGACGATTCTAACTTTTTTTCATCTCCTCAATTGTCCTCCTACAAGCCCTGACAAATGATCTAGATTTGTTTTCAGAAGTTTGGCTGGTTTAGGATGAGTGCTACCAGAATGGTGTGTCGGTTAGAACACAGGAATGAGTCCACGAATTATGATTCAGTTGATTTTATTGCCATTTGCTTTCCTTTCTTTGTTATTTGATATCTCAATGTTGTTTTACATTTGCTGAATGTTGCTGGTGATAATGTCATAGACGCAGCAAACACATGCAGCAGGCAAAGGAGCAAGCAGTCAGTACAAAGAGACACAGTGAGTCTGATTACTAATAATCCTCAGGTGAAGGAAGCTCCCAGAAGTGGGCGTGTCTCCCAGTAGGAGTGGCAGGAGAGTTTGAGTGGCAGGGGAGTAACTGATTGGGATTTTGAACAGCCGCCCCCAAATGTGACAACATATTTGTCCAGATAAATCCCATTCATACAGTAGAATCATCGGGAAAGGCAGGAAGAATGATGATGAGACGACTGACTGGCCGGGTAAACTTTTTCCCATTTATGGTGATCTCAGCCACTCGAATGCGGCCATCAGAACTGGGCAGGACCTTGGTGACTGTCCCAATGGGCCAGGAACTACGAGGGAGCTGGGGGTCAATCACCATGACAACGGCAGAAGGTGAGATGGAGGGACTATCCAATTTCCACTTCGGACGGGACTGAAGGCTTGATGAAGCTAACCCAGAACCTGTCGGCAAGGATCTGACTGTGTCTCCACTTCCTATTGGTTAAGAGCTCAGAATCAGCAAACTGTACTTGTGGAAGAGACGCATCTCGCCGCCCCATCACAAGAATATTTGGCGTTATCAGGTCTGCGTCTGAGATGTTTGATGACACGTAGCCAAGGGGTTTTGAATTAATTATTTCTTCAACTTCAACAAGTACAGTATACAGGTATACAGTTCCTAAAGTGACACGCAGGGCAGATTCTTGATTGGCACGTGGTGGCTGATTCAGGTATTGTGGTATCGGATTCACATTCGGGGGGGCTTGTGAGGTTAAGTTCCTCTGACAAGGAACTGGTGGCTCATGACGTTCATTTGGGCTTCTGTGTGTGTCTGATGGTTCTCTACCACCTTGGGCAGAGGGTGTGGGAAGCATAGAAGCAGGTGGAGGTGGAAGCATGCTTTGTCTACTCAACCTTGGTGATGAGGGGAGAGGCAGGCTTTGTCATGTTTCTTGATGATGGCGACATTCTCCCAGCTCCTGCACAAAGGATGTCCTAAAGTCCACTGGTAGATCTCGCTCTCCTGCCTGTCTCTCTGGAGATGTAGCATGTGAGCTTTGTTATTCAGACATGAAGGAAGAACATTCACTTTATGACCCCAATGTGTTTATTTAGCCAACACAAATTAAGACAAAACATCAATGAAAAACATTACAATGGAAACATAATGGAATGCACAAAGCAACATTTTTTTTTAAATAACATAAAGCCATAATGTTACATGTACTTAACAAAATAATGTTTTTTCAATCATATATATATTTCTATTATTCTAAAGTACCAAAGAAAAATTGCCCTAGATCTATTATGTTCACAAATGCTCCAGTATTCACTTTGCCTCAGACTTCCCTGGTGAGTCTTTAGACAGAATTATAATACAATAATTTAAATAAGCAATTATGCAAAACATTGCTTGTAAATGTAGCATGCATTCAGGAAATCCCTTCCCTGGAAAGTCTTAAGGAACAATATTCAACCTTAGAGTAAAATTAACTGAATATGTATCACATTTGTTTGTGTCAGACTTGAAGAAGGGGGTGTACCCAAACACAGGACGGTGGCTTGGGTGGACCATCACAGCTCAGGCTTGAGAAAAGGGCTAAGTACCTCAGGCTTGGGAACCAGTCTAGGCAGCTGAGACTCATGAACAAGGTTAGGTAGCTCAGGCTCTTGAACAGGGCTGGACAAATCAGGACCAGGGCTAGGACACATGGCAGAGTGGGTAGATTGCTAGGGGGTGTAGCTATTTAGAATTTTGTTCTCTTGAAAATCAGGATTCGAAAGGGGTTCTGAGATCGCCATGCAAAGATACGAGAGATTGTCAAAACCATCTACATTAAATCTAATTTGACACGATTTCGGTAGTTAACTGGGCCAGATCTCTTCCGGAAGCATTGCTGAGACACTCTTAGGACATTGGTTATCAACCAATCTAAAGCAAGGGGTCATCATGTGCAAATGTATCTTCAACATTCGATACAATCAAAATGTGAAACCGGTAATAGCATCTAGATATTTCTAAGTAAAGGGCATTTGGCGGACTCTTTTGTCCAAAGCAACTTACAATCAGTACATTTGTGGGGTTTGACATGTGGACAGTTGGGGGGATCAAGGGGATCAAACCACCAACTCTACGGTTAGCGGACGACCCGCTCTGTCTACCCGCTCTAACCACTGAGCTACTGCAGTGTAAACTGGGCAAATCATATACAGATATGCAACTACAGCAACAAGCTCCTCATTTCTTACTCTGCTGGTCCTGTACTTCCTTCGGAACCAAAAGGAGTTTCACGCCAGTCACGCCTTCCTTGGCCAGTTTGGCATGAAGCTGGTGGAGACAGACATGTGTTAATGGGTCACGGGTTCTTTCTTCATGGTTTTACATAATTTAACCCCACTCTGTTTTTAATGGTTTCTATATGTTTTTGCTGTTTGATGAATTACATAATTAGTTAGTAATTCCTTAGAAAGTAACCTAACCAAACAACAAGGAGAGCCCAAAAGCTGCCCAAAAAAAGAAAGAATTGCTAGCTTAGCACTGCAGGAAGACAATCTCTTACTTTGTTGTTGTTATTACCTAAATTGACAACAGCAGGTGGTATTTCTAATGGTTTGTAATTGGCCTGAAATAGTAGCAGGTGATGATGTCAGTTAGTGTGTTTGTTAGTGACGTTACGCACCATACAAACCAACACAGAAGTTAGCTACCTACTGAAGACAAGCAAGGCAATTTCATTTCTTGTTTTTCAAATACCTCCCACATCAGGAAACTACCAACCTTTTCCACAACTTGGCGCTGAACCTTAGGATCTGTCATGTTGGCTTCAGAGTTGATCTTTATCCTGAATGTTAAGTGTTGCCTCTGCCGTTCGTGGCAGACAAAGTACTGCAATTTGTCACAACTCCTATCATAAAAAGTCCCACTCTCTTTCAAAACAACACAATGTTGATTGTCTCCATAGTTATCTGGCTGGTTGTCTTGCCAATTCCAGTAAGTGGCTCTGCTCCCGTCAGACCAGTGGGACCATGGATATCTATGGAGCCCAATCCATGCCTGTGATTGAAGCATTGCAAAGATTTTGCCGTTCTCAGTCGCATCATGCACACTGGCCAACTCAGTGTTATTAGACTGGCAGGTTTCTCTTGCCTGGTACCAAGTCATTCTTTCTTGGACATAGATATAGTTGCCTTTATCTAAAACAGAAGGATGAAAAAAAGATACATTAGATATTATATCAGATTAACTCTTTATCCCCATCTACAGTATATTCTTTAATGAAACAGGGATAAGGTTCCTTAAATAGCTTAATGGTACATGTTCAATCTCAACTTTGGTCTTTAATCTTTTTTTTTTTTACACCTTCTACAACGCAAATACTCTTAACTATAAAATTTCAGATTTTATGACATTTACAGAAACAAAACATCTTTTGTATTTCATTTGAATTGAATGAATATGAATCTAGCCCACCATCAAAGCAGACTGCACTAAATAGCATGCTGCATTTTGCATCTACCCACTGCCCTGTAGTCTGTTGCATCATTGTACAGTTCTCTTTAGCTGCTTTGAAGTTCGGTTGACCCGGCAACCAATTGCCATAGTGTTGGCCCCTTTTGTAGTCTTGGTTGCCATGGGACCACTGCCATCTGGTGAGGTCATCATAAAGTCCGATCCACATGCTGTCTTTTTCATAAGAAAACCCCTTTCCTGAAACCTGCAGCCACTTGAGTTCCTCTGGGTTGTCTACGGTGGCCAGGTCATCAAACCACTCCCTGCAGTGTCGCTGAGCATTAAGCCAAGTCATCTTCTGATCCACGTAGTGGTAGAGTTTTGTGATAGGAGACGCATGGTGTCCCAGGGGCCCTGCAGTGGCAGCCGACAAATACATATACAGTATGTATTACAATACAATCTTAGCATGGGTACCTCCAGTGAGAATCAAACTGCTAACCCTGTCAGTGTTAATGCCATGCTCTATCGGTTGAGCCAGACAGAAGCACAACCACCACAAACAATCACAAGTTGTTTGATAGATGTTCTTGTCAGTGGTGTGAACTTTCTCAGCACCTGGACATGTTACTGGGAGACACACACACATCTGACCTGAAAGGCTAAGAAACAGAAGTATGTTCTTCCACATCCTGTAACATAAAAACACAACATAAGAACACTTTAGTGACTCTGTCATCTAACCGAGTTCTTTTGTTGCATGTTGAGAATAAAAGTTTGGATAAATATATATGTATATCACTCACATTTTTGCATAAAAAAACATCTATGGTCACCAAGTGTTCTGGTCCCACCTTTGTTGTAGAAATTGCACCTCCTATCAGCTTTGTTACTTAAGTGCGATCCTTGGACCTGTTTCCAGTGCAATGGCATACTGCATCTCACAAGTCACAGCTTATATGCATACAACCCGCCCCCAAAACAATAATTTCACATGCAAAGTGATGCTCATTCAATGCAGAGTTTACATTCTATGAAATGTTTACATTCTATGAACTTACTATGAAATGCTGGTAAATGGGGGACTAATACACCTTTGAGCTGTTTCTGTTGAGACTGGCTGGCACAATGAGTCTCCATCTCAATTCACCGATTCAGCCATCAATCCACCCATGTGTAAACCAAAACTGGGACCTATAGCCAGTATTACAATAGATCAATTCAATGAAAGATTTGGCTTGTCAGTGTAGCATGCATTCAGGAAGTCCCTTAGCATCTGATTTCCACATGTAATAGTCTTAGCAAATCGTTTGACCTTCTGAAGAACAGAGGAGGAACTACACAAGCAAATGGTTTCCATGGTTAATGGTAAACATTTGATTTAAATGACAAATTGACACATCAAACTAGATGTTGAGAAAAAAAAAGAGCACTTAAAAAAAAAAAAAAAAGAAGAAAAGAAAAAGAAGAAAAGAAGAAGCCTATCCTCGACACTGCTGACATCCTGAACTACTGACTGGTATCTCTGCTGTCATTCCTTTCTAAAACCCTGGAACATCCAGTCTCTAACCAACTGTCCTCCTACCTCTCAGAAAACGACTTGCTTGATCCCCATCAGTCTGGCTTCAAGACTGCGCACTCTACAGAGACAGACAGAGACCCTCCTGACAGTGACCGAATCCCTTCGTGCCGCCAAAGCCTCTTCCCTCTCGTCGGTGCTTGTTCTACTCAATTTCTCTGCGGGGTTCGACACTGTGAACGATCAGACCCTCCTCTCCACCCTCGCTGAACTCGGCATCACTGACACTGCGCTAGCCTGGTTCACATCTTACCTTATGGATCACACTTATCAGGTCACTTGGAACAGCTCCCTGTCCAAACCCTGCTCGCTAAAGACTGGGGTCCCTCAAGGCTCAGTACTAGGACCGCTTCTGTTCTCCCTATATACCAAATCTCTAGGCTCTGTAATCGCATCACACGGCTTCTCCTATCACTGTTATGCGGACGACACTCAACTGTTCCTCTCCTTCCCCCCCTCAGACACTCTGATTGCAACACGCATCTCAGAATGCTTGGCGGACATCAGCGCTAGGACAACTGCGCATCAACTCAAGCTCAATCTCGCAAAGACTGAGCTTCTCTTCATACCGGGGGAAAGACTGTCCTCACTGGTCTCGGTCGAGGGCATTACAGTATCTGCCTCACCGACCGCAAGGAACCTGGGCGTAATAGTCAACAACCAACTGTCCTGTGCTGTAAACATCATTGCAGTGACCTGCTCCTGTAGATTTGCTCTCTACAACATCCGCAGGATCCGGCCTTTCCTCACGAGGGAAGCGTACAGCTCCTGACCCAATAACTTGTCATCTCCCGCCTCAACTACCGCAACTCGCTCTTGGCTGGACTCCCTACAACCGCGATTAAACCATTGCAGTGGATCCAGAATGCCACAGCACGCCTTGTGTTCAACCGTAACAAATTCTCCCACGTGACCACCCTCTTCCAAGACCTCCACTGGCTTCCTGTAGTGGCTCACATCAAATTCAAGACGATGCTACTGGCCTACAAAGCCATCAATGGACCTGCCCCTACCTACCTCCAAACATAAGTAAAACACCACGCCCCTGCTTGAGCACTCCGTTCAACTACCTCAGCTGGCCGACTGGTACCTCCATCACTAAAAGGAGGAAAAGGTCAGATGGCGAAATCTCAACTCTTCTCCGTTTTGGCACCACAGTGGTGGAACGAGCTCCCTGCCAATGTCAGGACTGCAGAGAGACTCACCATCTTCCAGAAGAGACTCAAGACCCACTTGTTCAGAGTTCATCTGAACCCTGCATAACCCTACTGTCATGCTCTTATTTGTTGTATGTCCTGGCACTTTAATCGCTCTTTGTAATTTGGCACTTTGATCGCTCATTGTAACTTGGCACTTAGTCAGAGATGTTGTATACTAGCAATGGTTAATCTAGCAATTGAAATGCTTGAAACTTGTTCTGGTGACTTTCTTACTGTATATCACTCATCACTCATCTTCTACCGCTTATCCGGGGTCGGGTCGCGGGGGCAACAGCTCGAGCAAGGAACCTCACACTTCCCTTTCCCGGGCCACATCAGCCAGCTCTGACTGGGGGATCCCGAGGCGTTCCCAGGCCAGTGTGAAGATATAATCTCTCCACCTCGTCCTGGGTCTTCCCCATGGTCTCCTCCCAGCTGGTTGTGCCCAGGAACACCTCCATAGGGAGGCGCCCGGGGGGCCCGAACCACCTCAACTGGCTCCTTTCCACGCAAAGGAGCAGCGGCTCTACTCCGAGTCTCTCCCGGATGACTGAGATCCTCACCCTATCTCTAAGGGAGACGCCCGCCACCCTCCTGAGAAAACCCATTTCGGCCGCTTGTACCCGCGATCTCGTTCTTTCGGTCATGACCCAACCTTCATGACCATAGGTGAGAGTAGGAACAAAGATAGACCGGAAGATCGAGAGCTTCGCCTTCTGGCTCAGCTCCCTCTTCGTCACAACGGTGCGGTAGAGCGAATGCAAAACCGCCCCCGCTGCTCCGATTCTCCGGCCCATCTCTTGCTCCATCCTCCCCTCACTCGTGAACAAGACCCCGAGGTACTTAAACTCCTTCACTTGGGGTAAGGACTCATTCCCTACCCGGAGTAGGCAATCCACCGGTTTCCTGCTGAGAGCCATGGCCTCAGATTTAGAGGTGCTGATCCTCATTCCAACCGCTTCACACTCGGCTGCGAACCGATCCAGTGAGTGCTGAAGGTCACAGGCCGATGATGCCATCAGGACCACATCATCTGCAAAAAGCAGCGATGAGATCCCTAGCCCACCGACCTGCAACTTCTCCTCCCCCCGACTACGCCTCGATATCCTGTCCATGAAGACCACAAACAGGATTGGTGATGAAGCGCAGCCCTGGCGGAGGCCAACCCCCACCGGAAACGAGTCTGACTTACTGCCGAGAACCCGGACACAACTCTCGCTTTGGGTGTACAGAGATTGGATGGTCCTGAGAAGTGCCCGCCTCACTCCATACTCCCGTAGCACCTCCCACAATATCTCCCGGGGAACCCGGTCATACGCCTTCTCCAGATCTACAAAACACATGTAGACCGGATGGGCATACTCCCAGGCCCCCTCCAGGATTCTTGCAAGAGTGAAGAGCTGGTCCGTTGTTCCACGACCAGAACGGAATCCGCATTGTTCCTCCTCAATCTGAGGTTCGACTATCGGCCGAACCCTCCTTTCCAGCACCTTGGAGTAGACTTTACCAGGGAGGCTGAGAAGTGTGATGCCCCTGTAATTGGCACACACTCTCTGGTCCCCCTTTTTGAACAGGGGGACCACCACCCCCGTCTGCCACTCCCTCGGCACTGTTCCCGACCTCCACGCGATGTTGAAGAGCCGTGTCATCCACGACAGGCCCTCCACACCCAAAGCCTTCAACATTTCAGGACGGATCTCATCAACCCCCGGGGCTTTGCCACTGCGGAGTTGTTTGACTACCTCAGTGACTTCCACCAGGGAAATTGACGATGATCCCCCATCAGCTTCCAGCTCTGCCTCTACCAAAGAGGGCGTGTTAGTCGGGTTCAGGAGTTCCTCAAAATGCTCCTTCCACTGCCCGATTACCTCCTCAGTTGAGGTCAACAGCGTTCCATCCTTGCTGTAAACAGCTTGGATGGTTCCCCGTTTCCCCCTCCTGAGGTGTCGGACAGTACGCCAGAAGCACTTTGGCGCCGACCGAAAGTCCTTCTCCATGGCTTCTCCGAACTCCTCCCACACCCGCTGCTTTGCCTCTGCCACAGCAGAGGCCGCCGCCCTCTGGGCACTTTGGTACACTGCAACTGCCTCCGGAGTCCCCCGGGATAACATATCCCGGAAGGACTCCTTCTTCAGTCGGACGGCTTCCCTGACCACCGCTGTCCACCACGGTGTTCGAGGGTTACCGCCCCTTGATGCACCCAAGACCTTGAGGCCGCAGCCTCCTGAGGCTTTGAACATCGACCACTCAGGTTCAATGTCCCCAACCTCCACAGGGATGCCAGAAAAGCTCCGCCGGAGGTGTGAGTTGAAGGTCTCTCGGACAGGGGCCTCCTCCAGACGTTCCCAGTTCACCCGCACTACCCATTTGGGCTTACCAGGTCTGTCCCGAGTCTTCCCCCACCCCCTGACCCAACTCACCACCAGATGGTGATCGGTTGACAGCTCCGCCCCTCTCTTTACCCGAGTGTCCGAAACATGCGGCCTCAGATCTGATGATACGATTACAAAATCGATCATCGACCTTTGACCTAAGGTACTCTAGTACCATGTACACTTATGAGCAACCTTATGTTCGAACATGGTGTTTGTTATGGACAATCCATGACTAGCACAGAAGTCCAATAACAGACGACCACTCGGGTTTAGATCCGGGAGGCCGTTCCTCCCAATCACGCCTCTCCAGGTGTCTCCATCATTGCCCACGTGCACGTTGAAGTCCCCCAGCAGAACTATGGAGTCCCCTACTGGAGCCCCCTGCAGGACTCCATTCAGGGTCTCCAAGAAGGCCGAATACTCCGAGCTGCTGTTCGGTGCATACGCACAAACAACAGTCAGAGTTTTCCCCCCCATAACCCGTAGGCGTAGGGAGGCGACCCTCTCGTCCACCGGGGTGCGGCGCTCAGCCGGGGGCTTGTGAGTATCCCCACACCCGCCCGGCGCCTCGCACCTTGGGCAACTCCAGAGAAGAATAGTGTCCAACCCCTATCCAGGAGTACGGTTCCAGAACCGAGACTGTGCGTAGAGGAGAGCCCCACCAGATCTAACTGGTAGCGCTCCGCCTCCCGCACCACCTCCGGCTCTTTCCCCCACAGAGAGGTGACGTTCCACGTCCCCAGAGCCAGCCTTTGCTGCCCAGGTCTGGTCCGTTGAGGTCCCTGACCTTCACTGCCACCCATCTGACAATGCACCCGACCCCAACGGTTCTTCCTGTGAGTGGTGGGCCCACAGAATAGAGAGGGGGGGGGGCGCCACGTTGCTTTTTCGGGCTATGCCCGGCCGGTCTCCGTGGCAAACCCGGCCACCAGGCGCTCGCTGACGGGCCCCCCTTCTGGGCCTGGCTCCAGATGGGGGCCCCGGGCTTCCTCCGGGCAGGGTCTCTCCTCCTCTTAATTGTTCTTCCATTAGAGTCTTTTTTGAACCATTCTTTGTCTGGCCCTTCGCCTGAGACCAATTTGCCATGGGAGACTAGCCTGGGAATTCCCATGCTGCTTTGAGCGCGATTTCATTCTCACTGCAAAGACAGCCTGGAAACCACCGCCCTTATTTTCCCCTGAGTTAGGGAACCAATCACAGAACGGGGGGGGCAGCAAGACGATGAAGACGTCTATGCGCGACACCGAAGCTTGTAGCGTGTTAATCCAACATGGCAGCGGACACAACGTTACCGTTCGATGCAGCCTTAGAAAGTGTATTAAGTAGCTTTTGTAGCAATTAATTTAATTTTAGTAGCAATTGGCTATGAATCGCGCGCAAAGCAGCATGTGAAGAACCAGACGCCATTTGATAGACATTCGTAGCGCCCAATAAACGGCTCTAGGCATTCGTAAACCACGCCTCAAATATGATAAAATGCACACCTAGTTCCCAGACCACCATCTCATCGAGATGTGGACGTGTCAGCCAGGCTAATGGGAGACCCTACCAGGAGCACAAGGCTCCCGACAACACAGCCCTCAGGTTCATAAGGACACCCAAACCCCTCCACCACGGTAAGGTGATGGTTCTCGGAGGAGAACCATCTGTATATGCGGCAATGAAATGTTCCACCTTCTTATGACAAATGGACTCTTTGTAAGTTGCTTTGGATAAAAGCGTCTGCCAAATGCCCTAAATGTAAATGTAAATGTAAATGGGGACGATTCACTTTGCAAACCAGATTGCAGACGGCGAGTTCAATCCAGGCAATTAGCATGATGACGTTATGGGCGTGGTGCCAGCGAAAGGACAGGTGCCTTGTAGCAAACCCATTTTGTATAAATTTATTGATTTGTGTTGTTTCTAAGAACATGTTATTCTATATATTTGCCTGTTTTGGACATAATTTCTGTTCCGATTTATATAGTGAGATTTTATTTTGAAGGGCACCATTTTTCTATTTCCTTCCTGTGTTGTGTTGCTATGAATGAATGAGATAGCGGTAAAGCCGGTAAAAGTTAAGGTAAAAAAAGGGAAATAAGGAAATAAAACAGAAACGCAAAAAAGAGCATGTTTTGGCAACCCCCCGAGGAAGCACAAGGTGTGTGTGAAAACGTACCCCAGGCTAAGGTTGTAGGCCAATGGTTCTCAATCTGTGGTACGTGTACCACTGGTGGTACGCGAGCGCCTTCTAGTGGTACGCGGAGTATGTATGATTTTTTTTATAAAGTTGAAGCAATCGTTAAAGGTCCCATATTATGCAAAATGCACTTTAGAGCGGTTTTCTATCAATAATATGCATCCCCGGCCTGTCTACAATCCCTCCTTATATGAAAAAAGTTCATCCTCTCCTTTTTTTGCTTTCTCAGTCTTTAGAAAATGTGCGCTAAACAGGCTGGTTGAAAAATGGTCTGCAAATGACGTCAGCAACAGACTCGGCCGCTGCCCCTCAGGCTGGTGGCAACGACTCCGGTGAAGGTTTGCCACGCCCTAACGAAGTTTCTAAACACCGCCATTATTCCGCTCGCTAGCATTGCTCCGGTTGGCACAATGGCAAAGGTACGAGCTGGAAGAAGTGGTTGCTCTGTTGTTGGCTGCACAAATGAGCACACAACTCTTTATAAACCTCCCTCTTCGGAGGTTCTGAGGACTCAATGGGTGAATTTCATTTTTGATGGTGATGTCCCTACAGCAGTTCCCAAAGTGCTGTATGTGTGTGCTAACCATTTCACGTCGGACTGCTTCATCAACGAGCGACAGTATAAAACTGGATTTGCTAAATCCCTGCGGATTAAAAATGGATCGGTACCAACTGTCCGCGATCCAACTATGAACGCGGAAGCTGTAAGTTTGAACATTTTATTCTGATTTACTGTTTAGCCGGCCGCCCCTGTTAGCATGGCAGCTAGCATAAAGTACTGTTGGGCCGCGACATAGTCTCCTTATACTAAAGTTACGTTAAAACTAGGGCCGGGACTTTAACGTGTTCATTAAGATGAATGAATGACACAAAAATAACGCATTTTATTCGCCCTTATTTTTGCACCGCGGAACGTTTATCACTGGGTGAGTTTCAGGTTTACCGATTATACTGGAGCAGTGATCACTGCCTGAGGTGTTTTAAACGCAGCCCGAACCGACTGGTGCCTCTGCACGGCGACCAAGCTTTGATAAACACGCACCGGTTTACAGTATCGTCCCGCATTTTAGCGGTCGTGGCCGTGGAGCTGAGAACAGCAGAGTTTCCTCTGCTGCAGCAGAATAGCGGACATGTCGTAGCTACAGAAATGTCACTGTCTCGGGTGCATTTTGTTATTATAGAACTTCAACCTCAGAACTCTCTGTCATCAGACTGTCCTGGCCTGTCCTGTGCATGCAAACAAACTATGTTTTGTTGCTTACCTTATGTATTCAGTCATTATTCAATGGTACATTAAAATGCATATGAAAAAAAAAATTCTCACTGTTGTCAGATACATAGTGGGGGGAGGGATGATTACATTTGTTCTGAGAAGATGTTTTTTCTAGCCCCTGTGTGCTTGTTATAGACCAGCTCATCACAAACATCAACGGCACAGATTCCTGCATCAAGAGATGTTGCATGCCAGACAGAGATGGAAACACGTCGTGTAGGCACACAGCTGTCCTTCAAGACTCTACGGGCTTCTTACAGGAGTGCAGGTATACAGCAATCAATCGACCCAGACATCAAAGAACTTTGTTCACAGAGCCAGGCACACCCCTCTCACTAAATCGCCATTACCAATTTCTTTTTTATATATTATATTGACGTTGTTCCGTTGTTCCGTGTTTAGTACACTTGATCTTACTCTTGATTGTTTGGCGTGTTTTTGCTGTACACATGATTTCTGTATTTGATGTGAATGATTAATGCATTGCAAATGATTAATGCGTTCCTTGGCCTTCTGTGCAGATTTGCCTCCACACTCTTTCATAGCGGAAAGTACATCGATGCACAGCTGAATCTGACAATTAGCGCTCACTATATCCATGTCCCTTTGCTGCAACCGTAGTGACAAGGCCTGCAGCTCACGAAGCATGTCTTTCATGCAAGCCAGATCAGCTACAAATCCAGCGTTTGAGAGTTGTTTATGGAGCCCAAGGAATTTCTTCCTCTCAGTGTCATTACGAGATGGATCCTCACTTGCGACTTTAAAGTGTCTTGCTAAAGCAGGGTAGTTGATCCAGACTTCTTTTACAGTTCTAAAACTGCTTGACACCCACCTTATAGTAAAAATCTGCCCGATTTTTAAAAGCTGCACGTTCAACTCCTCTGCTGCCTCCTCGAGGAGTCTGACATTCTTTGCTGACTGGTTGTACAAAGTGTACAACTTTGAAACATGGACTGCCAGCTCTAATCAGTGGCAAAGGCAGTGTATTGACTGAATTTTTGGGAAGTCATGTTTTAGGTGAGTAATAACCCCACTGCGTTTGCCAGTGAGGACAGAAGCGCCGTCAGTGGCTATACTGATTAGATTGTTAATCAAAAACTCGTCATCAAAACTTGCGTCACGTAGAGTCTCTCTCAGGCTGTTGTAGATGGACTCGGCGTCTGTGCCCTGCGCTAACTCCTTGATGTCTAAAAAGACATTATCCACATCTGCCTTTCCTGTCACGTCACATCTCACATACATAATCATATATGCACGTCCGTGCACTGTGCTCTCATCAATAGTGATGCTTATTTTTGACTGGGCCTTTTTAATATTAGAAACAAACCTGTGCACACAGTGATATGACAACATTGTTTTTATTGAACCGTTTAAAAATTACATCTCATTCTCTCAAACTGTATACTCTAACATGTACCTTAGCTTGTCGGATCATTGTTTACACATTTGTCCAAGTAGCATTTTTCTGTAGCTCTACGAACGCACCTAGCGCTTAGCTTAGCAGCTATGTTAGCAACTGCTTTCCGCGTTGATCAACATTGACCGTCACCGTAGCCTAGTGTAGCGATGTAGTAGTGTATCCAAGATCTCTGTAGTGCTCCACACACAAGTTTCAAGAACAAATACAACTGAAGGTAGCGTAGAGCAGTAATGCACAGCGATTTGTAAGGTAAGTGTGGTGGCGACGAAAACTGAGCTTCAGTATCATCGTAGCTTCGCATTGATACGGTTGGTCCATAGGGGTTGCTCGTAGGATAACCCTTTTCCTGGACCAGTCACCTGGATTGCGGGCGAAATATCCGAGTGGCTGAGCATGACATCATGACCAAGAGGCCAGACTAGAGCAGAAGTAATTAAAGCTACAATGCTGTAAATAGATCTAGTTCATGCTCTAATCAATGCGATGCCGTGTCGGTGTTGTGGTCAACAACTGCACTTTTTTTTTTTTACCCCCCCGAAAAGTGGTTCCGGCGTGCCTGGGCTGAACACCCTTCTATGAGACTACCACTTGGCAGCACAGCTACTGTTCATCAGTGTTCAGCTACTGTTCATCAGTGTCGTGCGCCCTGTGCGGAACACCTCAATTCCGGTTCATTCAAGGGGTCAAAGAGAATGTGCGTTAATTGCGTCATTTTTTCTTAATCGAATTAAAATAAGATTGCGTTAACGTGTTATTATCGCCCTATTATCGCCCTAATTTATACTCATACAAATATACCAATAGTAGCTGCAGTTCCTATTTGCATGCTACACAAATATATTTCCCTTGGCCTCTGCGCAGGTACTTTACACAGCTTTTATGGTACCACCTTGGCCAAATGTCACATCCGATCTGAATTTGACAACAGGAAATCAAAAAATTATAATTAAATTGTTAAGCAATGCGGACAACAAACACATAACATCATTTCAAATTACAAAAAGTAATAGTAGTATAAAGATAACAATTAAATAATGTTTAAGGTTTTTTTATATAAATAAATCAGACTTTAGAAAGAAAAGTAAAACAAACAGTTAGCCAAAGAGTGTCCCCTTGCTGCTCCCCACAGGAATGACACAGTCACTCAAGTCATCTGGCAAAACAAGGTACAACAATAATTTCCCTTAACTATGAGCTATGTTTGTCAGAGTAAATGATAGCCTATTGTGTTCATTATTATAAAAAGGAAGAAAAAAAACACCTGTATTCTCAAGAAGAGAGACAGCAATGTGCTCTCTTATGGCGTTCCACCAGATGTGGAATTGTCAAATTCCAAAGGAATTTGGAATCCACCTAAGATGCACTCTGCAAACTGTGAATAAGAGGTTCAAGAATGGATTCATTATGATAATGAACAGTAATCTTATGAGAAGTGTTTGAAAGTTATTGAAGCCTACCTTCAATGCATAGGCCCCACATGATGTTGCATCCTGTTGAATTGGGTGAGTCATTGTGTCACATGCCCATCGGAAAGGATTGAGCCCCATGTGTCTCATGAATGATCTAAAAACACAAATACATAATATCTACATATGCAGTATAAATTGGTCCAGCATTACTTTTCCAGTCCTCTGATAAAGTAAACATTTAAATTGTCCACTGCATCAATGTCATACAGTTTTGATAATACTAAAGTATGAACAGTTTCTTAATGGTTCCAACCACTTTTGGTGGTAGAATAAAGCATGACAGCGAGAGGAAGTGGAGCGAGAGGAAGTAAAAACTTCAAAAGGAAAGGAGAATGACCTTGGAATTGCAACTTAAGAAGATGCATTTATTTTTTGCACGGCACAAGGAAAAATACTATTATAACCTTTTACTAACTTTTTTCTCATTTGCATAACAATTGTGATAGGAAAAACAAATTTTAGGATACAATAGAGTAAGACTTCGGGAAAGGGAGTGTTCTGAACATAGCTGGAAAGGATGATGGAAAATTATAGGCTGAAATAACAGCCTGAGAAAGGTCTCTATTATTTGTAATGTAGCAGAAAGTAATGTAGCAGTAGGTGGATCACATATTCACAGCTGCTGACAGGCCTATAATTTTTCAAAATCTATAACCCTTTTCTTTCATTTGCTTACCTCCACTTCTAATACTTTACTGAAAGTAGGCTAAATTTATTAACTTATCTACTTAAGTTATTAATGTATCACTAATGTGAAAAAAAAACATACTGTACTGACTTGATCTGGCCAGTATTTACAGTAATAGATTTATTTGTGTCTAATTTACTGTAATCCAAAAATTTTACTTTGTTGTCCATGATTTTCAACCTTTTGTACTTACAGTGCCACCCTAAAAGAATGGAAACTAAATTACCTTGTGATATCCTTGCAGTTATTGACAGCTGTTATTCTTTCACCCAATGGATCCAGCAAAAGTGCTATTCTCTCAGCTGGTAAGATCACCTACATATGGAGTTAAAATTTGATCAAAATGCTCTAGCTTTGCAGTTCTATCTGTACATCTGTGGGACAATCTGTAAGATAACAAATGAAAAGTGCCTAATGATGATAATGTGTTGTGCTGTATTTATTAGTAAAATAACATGAGTCAATATTGTTTAATTTCTTAACCTTGGGTTTTTTTCCCTCCCATATGTTGGTTATTTCAAAGGAGTCCACTGCAAATGCCCTGTCTGTGTTCACCTTATTATAGTTTTTAACAAGGAAGATCAGATATGCGTTGATAACCTGTTATTTAAAAAATAAATGTTAAGAAACACATTTTGTATGTGAAAAACTTAAAAGAATTTGGTTTGTCTAACTTAAAAGTATGGCCAATAGGGAAACAATTTTCAAAGAAAATAATGTTAATACCTCACATGAAGCTAAGCGAAAGTTCAGACAGGAAGACTATCTCCCTAAGCACACCTCCTTGTCTCCTCCCACTTCTCCTGCTATCCTCTTGCTCCTCCCCCTCCTTCTATCAACCAATCCCAGTCTGCCATCACCTCTCTCCTCCTCCAATCAGTAATCAACTGTCAAATTTAAAAGTGCTCTCCTTCTCCTAGCTGTCATCCCGCTGTCATTCAGCAAATCTCGGCAATCGTACTCGCACGGCGTTGTTCATTCTTACCTCTGCTGCCTCCTGATCTTCCTCGCCCGCCCGATCATGTCGGGTGATGAATCCAATGATCCCCTCTCGTGTCTCGATCCGAGCGGCGAGCTTCTACCGGAGGTAGCTCCGTCTCCTTCTTCCCAACGCAGGAGCGCTCGCCTCGCCTCATCGCAGTCGGAACATCAGTCTCTCCTGTCCAATCTCAGGGCCCAAGGGATCAATCCAGCTCCCGGACTCGGGTTGTCCCAGCTTCAGGAACTGGCAAGTATGATCGATTTCAGCGATTCCGCTACGGCTTCCCCAGTCTCTGCAGGGGAGACCGCACACTCCGCTGTGGCCCAGCGCGGCCGTAAGAGGACCAGGAAGTCCGATCCACCTCGCCAAAAGACGGGGACATCTTCACGCCGGCTTCCTGCTTCCTCCACCCGTGGTATTCGTACCGCCGCAGCTGCTTCTTCTTCCGCTGGCACGTCCGCTGCCACTCCTGCTCCACCTCATTCTGCGCCCATTCACGCCGCTGTTCCCATGGCCAACGTCAGCTTCGCATCTCCGGCTCCTCAGGACGCGGTGCTTTCCACTCTGCAGTCTCTGGTCAGGTCAGTCCAGGGCATCGATTCTCGCCTGCAGCTATTAGAAAATCGTCAGGACCAAGCACTACCTCAACCTCACCCTCTGCCAACCGCAAGCACCTCAGCAATGCCCCAGTCCCACTCACTGGCATCCGCAATCCCCGCACCCTCACTAGGTAGGCCGTATATTCCCTTTGCAGCCAACATCTCACCCCGGCTAAGGCAGAAAATCCTGCAAGGGAAAGACGTAAACTTGGTTAGCCTCATTCTCCCGTCACCAGAGTGCGATAGGAAAATCTCCTCCTCAGACATCGGTAACTCCGTCATTCGTTCAGCCGATCCTCGGCTGCTCAGAGATCTCCCGATCGGCGAATTTCTCGTGGCGTTCGGGATCTTTAGGGACGTGGTGTGCTCCGTTTTTCCAGACAGGAGGGTCGAGCTGGACGCTTACCTGGCACTGATCGGCGATTTAAATCTTAGGTACGGGAGAAATTGTTTCTATCAATACCACAAAGCCTTTTCCAGCAAGGCAGCGCTGCATATCGCTCAGTCCAATATTCGCATAAACTGGTCCATCTTAGACTCAGAGATTCTCCTCATGATCATCGGGGGGTCCCAGGCAGTTACATGTCGCACATGCGGTAATATTGGACATTATGAATCGCTGTGTCCCCGGCTGCCCTTTCTCCCTCCGGCCCCGCCCCCCGTCACTCCAGGTCTCCACTCTGTTCCTCCAGCAACCGGCACCGCAACAGACAGCCGCGGCAGAAAGGTGGAACTCTTTAACAACAAACCCATCTGCAATAATTTCAATGAGAACATTTGCACTTACCCCAACTGTATCTTTCTTCACGTTTGCAGCGCGTGCAAAGACGCGCACCCCAGATCTGTGTGTCCCCGCCGCCTGATCCCCGCTCGCCTGGCTCGCGCTCGCCAAGCGAGCCAGCGCGGCTCTCACACATCTTAAAGGAACATCCCTCTACACCAATAAATGTCCAGGCCCTGGCTGCAGAACTATCACGTCATCCAGACTCTGTTTTCACGAATCATCTTCTAACTGGTCTGTCTCAAGGTTTCCGTGTGGGGGTTGTTTCTTCCATTAACTCTACGTACAGTATGTCTCAAAAAATTCGCAATCAGCCATTGAAGATCCAGGAAGTGTTTCCCAGTTGCTAGGGAAAGAGCTCAGCAAGGGGTATTTAATCGGCCCATTCGACTCTCCCCCCTTTTCTCTGTTTCATACCAGTCCCATAGGCATCGCTACCAGGAAATATTCGGGGAAGAAACGGTTGATCTTCGATCTATCCGCTCCACGTTCAGGCCCAATCTCGAGCATCAACAGTCTCATTCCCCCCGTGCCGTTCTCACTTCACTACGCTACAGTAGACAATGCAGTCAGGCTAATTAAATTAGCCGGTCAGGGAGCCAGGCTATCCAAAGCAGACATAACTGACGCTTTTAAAATTGTCCCCATCCATCCGTCTCAGTGGCATCTGTTCGGAATCAAGTGGGAATCAAAGTTCTACTTCGCCGTCAGACTCACATTCGGGTGCAGGAGCAGTCCATGCATCTTTAACATGGTTTCCGAGGCCCTCTGCTGGATCCTGCTAAATAACACTAGGCTTCCTTCGGTGCTTCATCTTCTGGATGATTTTTTACTCATCGATCACCCACTCGACCAATCTGGCTCTTCTCTGTCAAAACTTAAACTTTTGTTCAGTCAGCTCGGCGTGCCTCTCTCGGAGGAAAAAACTTCCGGCCCCGCAACAACCTTAGAATTTCTCGGCATCACTCTGGATACGGTCGATATGAAAGCCTCCCTTCCAGAGGAGAAACTGCAGAGAATTTGCAGCATTAGCCAGACGTTTATCTCAGAGAAAAACATAACCAAGCAGCAATTACTGTCCCTGTTAGGGCACCTCAACTTTGCCATGCGTGTTATCCCTCAGGGGCGCTCATTCATTTCCAGGCTGCTCGATCTGGCCTCGTCTGTACCAAATTTGCAGGACCAAGTGACACTCGACGATGGGTGTCGTTCCGATATGAAGTTCTGGTCACTTCTATTAGAAAAATGGAACGGCGTTTCATTTTTCTATGACGACATCGTGCACTCGTCCGACTCCATTCAGTTTTTTACGGATGCAGCTCCATCCGCAGGTTTTGGGGGGTTCTTTCAAGGCCAGTGGTTCGCCGGCCACTGGCCTCCCGAGCTCCTCAAGCACGAACTTTCCTCTGCTCTTCATGAGATCTTCCCCATCGCAGTAGCCTGCCACATCTGGGGTCATCTCTGGCTAAGGAAAAGAATCGCAGTACTCTGCGACAACAAAGCGGTGGTCGACATCATTAATAAAGGGCGCTCCTCCTGCGGGGCCATCATGCCCTTCATGCGCCGCATCACGTGGCTGGGCGTTCAGCACAATTTTATCATCACTGCTCGTCACGTTCCCGGTCATTACAACATCGTCGCTGACTCTCTGTCCCGCTTTAAATTTCAGGTCTTTCGGAAGCACTGCCCGGAGGCCCGCAAACATGCTACGCCTATTCCTCCCCTGAATAATTTAGCCCTGTATTAGTTGCTCCCCTACAAAACTACCTAGAATCTGCTAGGGTTTACATGAGGAAGGGTCTTGCCGCTTCTACTTTCATATGATTTTGCGTGGGTTACAATTGCCACTTTCTGTTCATCTCTAAACATCCTGTCCTCATTAAAACTGTCCGTACCTTCATCACCTACTGTACAGATGTCCGTCATTTTAAGCCTTAGTGCACTCGGGGCCTTATTGCAGGGATTCAATTCAATGTAAGACGTGATGATCCCTCGTTTCCCACTCCTTATTGGCTGCCCAATATCACTGAAGCCTAGCTATTCGGTAAGCGTGCATATCTCTGGTGGTGGTATCTCAATTCAGTGGTTGCTTCTCCAGCTCTGCCTTCTCACTGCATACACCTCGGTCAGTCTTTCACCCTTTTACTGCATAGCATTGCAGTCTCTCAACCCCGTCCGCTGCATAGCATTGCAGTCTCTCAACCCTGTCCGCTGCATAGCATTGCAGTCTCTCACCCTGTCCGCTGCATAGCATTGCAGTCTCTCAACCCTGTTCGCTGCATAGCATTGCAGTCTCTCAACCCTGTCCGCTGCATAGCATTGCAGTCTCTCACCCTGTCCGCTGCATAGCATTGCAGTCTCTCAACCCTGTCCGCTGCATAGCATTGCAGTCTCTCACCCTGTCCGCTGCATAGCATTGCAGTCTCTCAACCCTGTCCGCTGCATAGCATTGCAGTCTCTCAACCCTGTCCGCTGCATAGCATTGCAGTCTCTCAACCCTGTCCGCTGCATAGCATTGCAGTCTCTCAACCCTGTCAGCTGCATAGCATTGCAGTCTCTCAACCCTGTCCGCTATATAGCATTGCATCTCTCACCCCGTTCGCTGCATAGCATTTGCACACTCGTTCCCCATTCGCTGAATAAGCTTGCAGTCCCTCCACTCGCTCCACCGCATAGCATTGCGGCCTCTTTACCCTGTCCACTGCATAGCATTACAGTTTGTCATTTTCATCGTTAATCTCCCGTTCCTCATTCATTCTATTTATCACTCCATTTTCATCCAATTCTTTCTAGTTTTAATTCATGTAATGTATCTTAACCATGTTTGTTATGCTTTCTCATAGATTGTTTTGCTTCTACAAGGTAAGGTATACCTTTTCTTTTTTTGGGGGGAATATCTTCGGATGCAAGCTTCTCATCCTAGATCTATCCATTACGCTGATCTACTCCCTGGTGTCTAAGCGCCAAAGTTATACACAATAAACATCATTCTTTGCATTTATTCGTCTCTCTTCATCCTTGTAGTCTCTCCTGATTGAAATGAAGCTAAGCGAAAGTTCAGACAGGAAGACTATCTCCCTAAGCACACCTCCTTGTCTCCTCCCACTTCTCCTGCTATCCTCTTGCTCCTCCCCCTCCTTCTATCAACCAATCCCAGTCTGCCATCACCTCTCTCCTCCTCCAATCAGTAATCAACTGTCAAATTTAAAAGTGCTCTCCTTCTCCTAGCTGTCATCCCGCTGTCATTCAGCAAATCTCGGCCCACCTCCACCCCTCCACCGCCCATCCGGTCTTCAACCAGGAGTTCCTCATCAGGCCACATTCTTCCTACCACCACCAGTGTCTAGACCCGGGGGGAATATCTTCGGATGCAAGCTTCTCATCCTAGATCTATCCATTACGCTGATCTACTCCCTGGTGTCTAAGCGCCAAAGTTATACACAATAAACATCATTCTTTGCATTTATTCGTCTCTCTTCATCCTTGTAGTCTCTCCTGATTGAACTCACTTTCAATCTCTCTTTGGGGACCCGTGTTAAAAATGTCCCAAAAGAATGTCTTGTATGGGCCGACTTTGGAGAGGAGGACATAAACATTCCTCCCCTTCCATGCATCTTTCACATCTACAAAAAAACAATTTGCAGGGATGAATTTCTGTCCTTATTTGATTATCAAACATACATTTTCAGCTTCCGCATTTAAAGCTTGTAAATCCAGTGTATTGTGGACAGGAGTGGAGAGGGGTGGACCAGCGGTGGAGGGGATGGTGGATGAGCCTGGTGGTGGAAGACAGTCTACGCGGAACCCTTGGCTGTTCCTCTGCATAGATAACCAAGTGGTCTTTATTAATTTTCGGAACCACCTTTCATTGGCCATCTAGAAGGTCCACACTCTTCCCCACTATGGCCAAAATTGTGCAGGGCCCAAGGTAAGTGGGGTCCAATTTACCCCCTTTCCTCTGTTGGCTCCAAACATTCTGCCTCATAACTTTCATTCCCACCTGAAAGTCCGTGGCAGGTTTTGTTCCTTTTTTTTTTTTTTGTGAGGTTTGGCCGCGATGTTAGTAATAGCCCTCTGGAGAGCATTATCTACTTTGAGTATGTTCTCTGTTAGCTCCTCAACAGACTCAACACTGCTGTCCACCTTTAAAATTATATCACAATTAAAACACTAATACATATATGATTCTAATGTTACATTATTGTATACTATTGTGACATTATTATTACATTATGACTATTTCTAAGTGTGTCTGTTTATTCAAAGTACTAAGTGAAACTCACTCTGTATTCGTCTGGAATTTCAGACGGGTACTTTGCCTCTCTCCCAAACATTAAAAAAAAAAAAAAAAAAGGTGAGAATTTTGTGGTTATTTGACGCTTGGTCCTCAGTCCAAACATGACTGCCCTGCATTAGTGCCCTAGGAAAAAGAACAAATTACAGAACAATTCTTAATACGTTTTGAATATTTTTTGGTTTGACAACAAATAAATATATATTATTTAATACCTCTGGATGGTCCCATTCATCCTTTCCACCAGTCCATTTGTCTGAGGATGATAGGGTGAGCAGAGGCTTCTTTTGATACCAAGCATTTTTCATACCTGTGGGGCAGCCGGCCTACTGGTTAGGGCTTTGGATTTGTAACCGGAGGGTGGCCGGTTCGAACCCCGACCAGTGCGCATGGCTGAAGTGCCCTTGAGCAAGGCACCTAACCCCTCACTGCTCCCCGAGCGCCGCCGCTGTTGCAGGCAGCTCACTGCATCGGGTTTAAGTGTGTGCTTCACCTCACTGTGTGCTTCACCATCACTGTGTTCTGAGTGTTCCACTAATTCACGATTGGGTTAAATGCAGAAGACCAAATTTCCCTCACGGGATCAAATCAGTAATTCTTCTTCTTCTTCTTCTTCTTCTTCTTCTTCTTCTACCTTTTGATTTGATCTGTATTGAAAAGAAACGAAGACAGCAAATTAAAAATAGTCATAGATAGAATAAGATGTGACTGAGATAGCCTATTTATTAGTATACTTACTTAATATACTTTACTGGCTTATACTTACTATACATGATATATTTAATGTATGCCACCTGTCTGGATAGAAAACTCAGTTACACAACAAAACAATCTATCCGTATAACCAAAGACACAAATTCAGGCTTTTCTTACAATAATAAAATTAAAGATTAATATAATTTCCTCACCTTGCACTTCAAAAGCCTTTGTCTTCCGGCGAAAATTACTTTGCTCAACTGTAGATAATCCTGGGGGTAGGATTCCATCAAAAAAGAAACACTATCTTTTCATATAGACAGGGATCCATGATGAATGATGAAGTAAAGTGAAGTCACTCCAGTGCATCTAGCAGCCTATGCATGCATGTATCAATTAAGCAGGCCTGCTAATTGGCCAAGTGTGCATGGGCACGTAATAGATGCATGCAGCCTGAAAGGGCCAATGCAATGCATAAATAGCATTTTTACACTTGCCAAATATTGTTTCCAGCTCCTGATGTTGGACTGAAAGGAGTGCTCTGCCTCAAAGTCATTTCATATCACTCATCAGTTATATTTTGAAGAATATAAGATAAGATATTCCTTTATTAATCCCCCTTCGGTGAAATTCACGTTGACCAGCAGTACAGTGGGATAAACAGTAAATAGATTTACCAAAATTGAGATCAAATTATATAAGAGCTATTAGAATAAGATAAAATAAAATACTATATACATACATAGTAATCATCCTATTGAAGGTTAACTATGCAATTGGTAGATGAGTCTGACTGAAGTGTAAATATAAATATAAATATAAATGTGCAGATGTAAATTGTGCAAAGTAAATGTGCAAATGTGCAGGATTTCACAGGTAATGTAAGAAGACATAAATAACAACGGTTTAGGCAGACGGACAGTCCTGAGGTGTGGGGTGTGGTGTTTAGTCCATTATCTGGTGGTGTTGGGGCTTTCGAGATGTTGGGAGCGGGTGGTTGAGGTGTTGTAGAGTCTGATAGCTGATGGGATGAAAGAGCCCCCCAAGCGCTTTGAGGCACGTGGCTGAGTGAGCCTGTGGCTGAACGTACTCCTGAGTTGCCTCAGCTCGGCATACAGAGGGTGAGAGGGATTGTCCAGGATCGCCTGCAGCTTTCCCCTCATCCTCCTCTCAGTTACAGCCTCCACACCGTCCAGCTTCATCCCCACCACAGAGCTCGCCTTCCTCAACAGCTTATTCAGCTTGTTAGCATCACCGCTCCCAATGCCTCCTCCCCAGCACACTACAGCGAAGAAGGTGACACTGGCTACCACAGACAGGTAGAACATCTTAACCACTACTTTGCACTACTTGTAAAATGTGTAAAGGGCCAGTGTGAGCATGGCCGGATCGACCATAGGGGCAATCCCTCCATGAAAATACTTTTTTTTTGTTGGTCAGTCTTCACAGAAATAAGACACAAGGCTCTACCGATCCTTAGATAGTCACTGTTGGAAACCTAGTGTGTCCAAAACAAAATATGGAGTTACAAGGTTTCCACCCAAACAGCAATGCAATTATCCTGTTGGATTAAGGAAGTTATTGTCAAGGAAATTCAAAAGGGTCTCATGATTGACCATTTTATTTTTCAATTTGATGGCAGGACGGCACTATGATTAGGTTGTATCAATGAGTGTGCAGGAAAAATGATGAGCTGTATTTGAGTAACTGTATTTGGCCTTCAATCAATTTTTAGGCAGGTGAAAATGCCTATTTTGTGTTGTAATGGTCCTTTAAAATAATTTCAAGCTGTCCTGTGAGCTCAAGTGTGTATATCATGAAGCTTATGAATGAGATCAAGTCATATCTAGGCAGAAATAACCTTTCATTTACTACATTTGGCCTTTGGGACCTTTGAAGGCCGCGTCAACGGTTGTTAAATGAGACAATCTAGCCTTTAGCATTTCCTGGTTGCATCACCAGCTGTGTCACCAGCCGTCAGTTGGTACTACTTAAAATGACTCCTTAATAAAATGAAGAAAAAACAAACGGAAGAAAGAAAAGAAGAAAAGATGTTAGACATCGACAATTTTTTTATTATTTTTTTTTTATTGCTTTGCTGGTGGAGGAAGTTTCACAGTCTGGAAATAAAGCAGGGATTATATAATTAGTCAAATATAAGTAATTAGTAAAAGTAGTAATAAGTAAAAGTAATTCAATATAAAACCCCAATATTTACATTTAAATGTAAATTCATCGCCCCTTGGTGTCGCCATTGTCATTTTACCGGCACTGAACAGCGGCGCACAAAGGATCTTGGGATATGGGAGGCCGCGAAGGATAGTTGCGGTGCATCCTCCAAAAAGAGGGAAAAGAAGGTCGCATTTGAAGGCTGCATTTGAAGGAGCCTTCGAATTGGGACAGCCTTCGCGTGGCGTTGTTACATAATCGGCCTTCAAATGCGTGCTTTGAAGGATGCAGCCCCTGAATTGGAACACAGCTACATTAACAGTCTGCTTTTTTATTTGGGAGAGACTTTGTAACAAACGTCTGTCTGCTTAAACACTTGATTACTAGCTGTGCACGTTGATTTGGTTCAGCCCTACGCGCATTGTGTAGCTCGCTCGTTGCCTGTCCAGCGAAACAGTGCACACATATTTTCAGTGCAAACACATTTTTCTTTATATGTTGTTTTTATTTTGGAGACTTTGCAACAAACGTCTGTCTACTAAAAGACTTTGGATACCAGCTGAGCATGTTGGTGCAAGATGGTTAAGCAGTACCTACCTCGCTCGTTGTCGAGTGAAACACTGCATGGAAGGTTCAGACACAATTAAGAGACGGTTCAGAACGAGTTATAAGCTATTTATATTGGGGAAAATGTGTTGCTTCTGGTAATTTGTCGTGTGTTGTCATGTGTTGTCATGCTGAAAGTGCAATTCTTTTCAGAGACAGTAGCCTATATGTTTCTTTCCGGTACGGCGTACCCCCTCCACATCTTTGAGTGGTAGGCCTACGTCAAAGTGCTCCCAGGTGTTATCTCGCCATACATTATAGTTATCCTTTTTTATCCGCTTATTGCCACGTTTCATTTTGTGTAACCATACTTGGGTCGTGTAACTACTCATGTAACTGTATTTAAATAGGGAAAATGTGGAAGTGCTTGGTCGCTTCTAACACAGTAGCGCTGTGTGCCAGAGCGATCGAGTGCACGCACGAAAGCGAGAGAGGTATGTATCAATTCATCTAAGATCAGGGAAGAACGTAGTTCAGTATGGACAAACGGTGGCATTTTCCTCTAACATTTGGATATCATCGTATTAAAACATATCTGATCAGTCCAGCAAAAAAAATATTCCACATATTTCCATGAAAACAATTAAGTTCATGTCAAAGGTGCAGTCCACTACATATAAAAATACATTTTGATTAGTTTTTCATATTTATACTCTGATCTCATCAGTATTGCCGCCTCATCCAGATTGATCGTAATCGGTCTCCGAGCAGACAGTGTGGGAGATTTCTTTTTTTCTCAAAAACTAAATGGTAAAAAGTTGTAGGCTATAAATTGTCAGTCTTGTAAATCATTTGTTTGCTTCAGTGCCTGACATTGTAAAAGCTGCAACCTTGGCACACGTGCCAAGGTTGCAAGGTCCCAAGGTGGGACTAGGCCAAGCGGCAACATTCCATGCTGAAAAATGAAGCCCATGCGGAAGTGCAAAAACTTGCAGTTCCTCGACTGGCCGCTTGAGGCTGGCTGCAGAAAGGAGTTAACTCCCATAGACACCCATGTTAAAATGTCCAACTTTACAGCCAAAATAAACATGTTTACAGCCTGGTTCAAAAAACGGTTTTGGTGTCTTTCAGTAGTGTTCGAGTCCATGACAACTGTGAGGGGGGTGAATTTTTTTAGAATCCATTATTTTAATGCACAGAGAAGGATTTATTTTATGAATAATTAAGTGCGTGGTCAACTTGATTGGCAGCTGTCATCTGTCATCACGGCATGACCTTCACGGATTCGAGGCTTTGATTGGTCTGGCCGGAGGTAGGCGGGCTTAGAACACAGACTGAAATGTCCAAGATGGCGGTGCCCAGAAGCTCAATTTTAGGCTTCATCTCCGCTGTTAAGAATGTCTATGGGTGACGTCACGGAGGGTTTGTCCATATTTATATACAGTCTATGGACTAGGCCTATAGTGAAAAAACAATCGTGTGTAAAACATATGCAAACAGCTGTAGCTTTGCTTTTCAAGTGTACATCTCAACAAATATATATATATAGTATATATACAAATACTTTCTCTGAAGTCTGTTTTGCTGGTGGATTTTGCTTCACTTTAGAAACATGGTTGGTAATGAATGTTCACTTTTGGTATACCAATGCCAATAAAAGGCAAATCACCATCTCATCTGCCTTTGACTTGTCATATGTCCATGTGGTCCAGTGTTAGACCATGAGATTTTTGGTTTAAGTCTGACCTGAAACAACTTGTTAGAAATTTCTTTAAATACTTTTGAGGAGGATTTTGAGATGTTACCTTCCAGTAAACCTATGGAATACTAATGCCAATTTACAATATTTCCAATATTTCCACCACGGACAGAACACTCCTTCTAAATATATATCCTGATCTTCCCTTGTCAATTTATAAGTACTTCTTTTTTTTTCAATTCAATTCAATTCAATTTTATTTATAAAGCGCATTTCATGCACAAGGCAAACTCAATGTGCTTCACAGTTACATAGTTACAATAAAACATTTTACATATATAGATCAATTAATAGACAATTCAAGAGTACAAGTGAAAGTAAACAATATACATACTCATACATGTGCACCCACTCACACAACCACACATGCACACACACACACACACACACACACACACACACACACACACACACACACAGTTCAACAGAATGTTGTTGAGAAAAGATAGGTTTTTAGTCTGTTTTTTAAAGATGGCTAGTGATGTGGCATGTCTAACTGTGTCAGGCAGGGTGTTCCATTTTTGTGGGGCGTATACACTAAAAGCTGCCTCCCCTTCTTTGGATCTGGTGCGGGGGATGATTAAATTGCCACTGCCTGTTGACCGGAGTGTTCTTGCTGGGGTGTAAGTGATGAGCCTATCTGTAATGTACTGAGGTGCAAGGCCATGTTATGCTTTATAAACCAGGAGCAGTATTTTGAAATCGATTCTTGTTCTAACGGGTAACCAGTGCAAAGATTTAAGAATGGGTGTGATGTGTTGATATTTCTTGGTACCAGTAAGAATACGTGCAGCTGCATTTTGAATTAGTTGTAACCTTTGAATACTTGATTTGGGGAGTCCAGTGAACAAACCATTACAGTAATCTAATCTACTTGTTATGAATGTGTGGATTAATTTTTCTGAGTCGGATTTTGACAGAAAGCCCCGTAATTTGGAGATATTTTTGAGATGGTAGAAAGATGATCTTGTAATGTGGTTGATATGACTTCTGAAATTTAGATTGCTGTCGATAATTACACCCAGATTCCTTGCTTCCGTTTTGCTGTCAAGAGAGAGAGTTGAGATGTGCTGCGATTTTCTGTCTGAGCCTGTGCACCAAAGATGAGTATTTCTGTTTTGGCTTTGTTTAGTTGTAAAAAGTTTTCTGACATCCATTGATTAATATCTTTGATACACTGAGTGAGGGATATTATGGGTGATAGGTCATCTGGGTGTAGTGAAATGTAAAGTTGCGAATCGTCTGCATAATTATGGTAACTAAGATTATGTTTGCTTATGACATGAGAGAGTGGAAGCATATAGAGATTAAACAGCAGTGGTCCAAGGATTGACCCCTGAGGTACCCCACATGTAACGTTCATTGTGTTGGACTTGAATTCACCAATAGTGACATGAAATTGCCTGTCATAAAGGTAGGTTCTGAACCAGTTTAGAACTGGGCCAGACAAGCCAACCCATCTTTCAAGCCTTTCGAGAAGAATTTTGTGGTCAACGGTGTCGAATGCAGAACTGAGATCAAGTAGAACAAGAATGGAAATTTTTTTGGAGTCTGTATTTATATGTAGATCATTTAAAACTTTAATAAGTGCTGTTTCTGTGCTATGGTGGGGACGAAAACCAGACTGATAAGTATCCAAAAGGCTATTTGATGCGAGATAGTTCTTGAGCTGAATGTAAACTGTCTTTTCAAGTATTTTGCTAAGGAATGGTAGGTTGGAGATGGGCCTGTAATTTGCAATGACACTTTGATCCAGATTGTTCTTCTTCAGAAGTGGTTTGATGACAGCTGTTTTTAGTGATGTAGGAAATATGCCTGACTGAAGAGATAAGTTAATAATATGTAAAACCTCTGGTGCTAAGCAGTTAAAGACAGTTTTGAAAAATGCAGTTGGGAGAGGATCCAGGCAGCAGGTAGAGGATCTGAGCTGACCAACAATATTTCCAAGTTCTGTCAGATTTAAACAGTTAAAGTGAGACATGACACAGGTGGAGTTCCTGGAGAAAGGAAGGGCAAGTTCAGTAGTAGATTTTAAGGCAGTAATGTTTTGTCTAATAGTCATGATTTTGTCATTAAAGAAAGAAGCAAATTTATCACATTTTTCTGAGGACAACATTTCTGAAGGGATGGTGGACGGTGGGTTAACAAGTCTGTCAACAGTGGAGAAAAGCACTTTACTATTATTAATATTTTCATTGATGATTTTAGAAAAGAAAAGTTGTCTAGCTTGTTTGATTGCTTTGTTATATTCATTCAGTTTATCCTTATAAATGTCATTGTGAACCTGAAGTCTTGTTTTTCTCCACTGTCGCTCTGCCTGACGACACTTTCTCTTCAAGGATCTGATGTCCACTCCATTTCTCCAGGGAGCCTTTTGTTTTTTTACATATTTAGTTTTTAATGGTGCAATTTTGTCAAATTTACTCTGTATTTTTGAGTTGAAGTTGTCCAACTTTTTTGTCAACTTTTTTTTTTTTTTTGCAACTTTTTTTTTTTTATTGGGTCGATATTCAAAATTACAGCATTCACAATAATTCCTCCTTTTAACTTATGATACCCTACAAATAACAAACATACACAGAGGGACAAACACACACAAAAAAAAACAATACACTACAAAACAAAACAAAACAAAACAAAGAAAAAGAAAGAAAAACACACCGTAATTAGTTATTTACGTCTGACAGGTCACACCAGTGTGTACTGGCTCACTATGGAGCTATATCAAGTGGTGTCCCAACCAGAAACCCTCCCATCAACAAGAACAATTCTCCTCCCCTTCTATCACTTCCAACCATGGTGCCCATCGGTCAAGAAATTGTTCCTCTTGTAGTCTCAGTTTAAAAGTTATCTTCTCTATAGTGTATATTCTCTTAACTATATCTTGCCATATTTCATAAGTTGGAGGATCCTTTTTGAGCCAACTAAGGGTTATTGACTTCTTGGCTGCAATGAGAAGTACAATGAGAAGTTATAAGTATTTCTAATCCAGTGGTAGAGCACAAGGCTGGTTTGAAGGAGGTCCCTGATTCAAATATGACTGCAACCAAATATTTTGTCAGAAATGCCATGAATTACAGAACACAGGTTTTAGTTGTTGAAAATTGGTTTATTGCAGAGTTTGAAGAATAAACGATTCACAGAGTAGGTGTTACATGCTACCATGTCGGCTATTTTTACCTTTGCACATTGATCGTTCAAACAACAGGTGTGCAGCCTCACCCAACCACAAAGATAGCCGTCAATCATACTCTCCACAGTTTACCTTCTGTGAATCTGCTCCTGCGGCATACCAACGCCATTTTACCACACCAAGCTCATCATTTGTGCAAAGAATGGAAAACTCCTTCTCAAAATATGATCTGTTCTGCACCTGTTGATTGATACTTGCATGTGCCTCAATGGTAGAGCCTGTGGCAGCAATGTGAAGCAATGTTATGCAGGAGGTCTACGGTTTGAATCCGACCTCGACCAAACATTTTAAGACACACCACAGAATCAAATGATGTCTACTTTGATGTATGTGTATGTGTATGTTCGGCCATGCACACCGTACAAGTAGGACCCTGTATTATTGCTTGCACGTGTATATATTCTATTATGTGTTGGTAGTTAAATATTGTATTATTGATACTATGCTGCACAATGATTTTAATTCACACAAGAAGATTTAATGCAGAAACATTTTTCTTTCACTCTTGAATTCCCAACATTCTACTGATATCAACACTACACACTATCCAACCGTAACACAAAAAAACCCTTTCTTTGGCCTACTGAGTTTGCGTTTGAATTTCTTTAAATCGGGAATTGAAAGTTGTGAGTTTACCATGCTAAAGTACGACAGATTATCAAAACCACCTCTGGAGGTGATTTCTGACAATGATAAAAGCGTCTGCTAAATGTAAATGTACACTCCATTAAATCTAGCTTGACCAGAGCTAGGTTCTACCTAGACCAGAGCCGTGTTCCAATATCCATACTTCCATGAGTACACTTAAACGGAGTACACTATCCACACTCACTAAGTGCGCAGATTTTCAGATGTTAATGTTGTTCCAAATGGTGCACTTACCGGAAATTATTATCAGCTGGGCGGCCGTGTCACCCGCCAAACACACGTGAATCCATTATGCCCACTGATGTCTAGCCATTTTTTAACTGAGCGTGGCTCAGCCTGGCTCCACCTCTTCCGCTACATAGCTAAGATGGCTGCCGTTGAGTACGGAAAGTGTACTCTGTTGCACACTATGCGTACTAACCGATTTGAGGGCACCATCCAGGTCCTTTCTGTACACTTCGTTTCGCCGCGATCGTAATTGGAACACCCTATGTACTCAAACTAAGTATAGTAAGTATGGAAAGTATGGATATCTGAACACGGCCTGGGTCTCTTGCGGAAGGTCTGAAAGATTTGGTACAATCAAAACTATCTAGATGTTTGTAGCATCTAGATAGGTCTCTTGTGTAAACAGGGCCGATCATATGACACCACTACAGCAACCAGCTCCTCATTTCTTACTCTGCTGGTCCTGTATGTCCTTCAGAACCAAACTGAGTTTCACGCCAGTCACGCCTTCCTTGGCCAGTTTGGCTTGAAGCTGGTGGAGACAGACATGTGTTAATGGGCCATGGGTTCTTTATTCATGGTTTTACATGTATTAACCCAAATGTGTTTTATTGGTTTCGATATGTTGCTCTTTAACTGTGTAATTTGATTTTGGCATGTGTAACGTGTTTGTAAAAGTAAAGGTTAATATTAGTGTATGTTTTTGTATTCCTTCGTAAGTAAGCACAATTCTAAACCAAACTAAAAGGAGAGCACCAAAATCTCTGTGATTTTGGTGCTCTGTGTGAATAGAACTGTGAATAGACATAAGTTAAGCATGTGATTTTATTTGTTGCCTTGTTGTATCATTCCCACCTCAGGAACCTACTAACCTGTTTCAAAACCTGGCGTTGCAACTCAGGATCTGTCATGTTGGCTTCAGTGCTGATCTTTAATTTAAAGGTTGTATGTTGTGTCTGCTCTCCCTGGCAGACGACATGGTTCAATTGGTCACATCTCCAATCAGCATAACTTGCAGTGATAAACCTTACCAAAGCACAATGTTCATTGCCATTTGAGTTGTTTGGCTCCCCTGTTGCCCAACTATAGTAAGTGGTTCCGGTTGTCCCATCAGACCAGAGGGAATATGGATGTCTTCGCAGCCCAATCCATCCATCTGATGTAAGATTTGCAGCAATGTCCATGTTCTCAGTCTCGTTTCTCACACTGATCAACTCTTTGTTATTAGACTGGCAGAATTGGCTTGCCTCGGACCAAGTCATTAGGGAGTTGACAATGACGTAGTTGCCTTCATCTAAAACACATTGAGGACCAGAAAAAAATAGATACATTGATTATTACATCAGATTAACTCAAGTTACCAATCTATATATTCTTTAATGAAACAGGGATAAGATGCCTTGAATAGTTAAATGTCATTATGTTCGATATATATGTGTCAGTCATTATATTTTACTATGACTGCTATAACTCAAATGTTCTTAATTATATAATTTTATATTTAATGACATTTACAGAAACTTAACATGTTTTTCATTTGAATAGAACAAGAATGAGGTTGAAACTAAGAGCCACTACAGAGCCACTACAGCCACTACAGTATGGATGTAATCCAGCCCACCATCAGAGCAGACTGCACTGTTTCTCTGGCTGCACAAAGTATCCACCCAGATCCCTGTATACGGTTTCATCTTTGTACAGTTTTCTGCAGCGCCTCTGTAGTCCGGTTCACCTGGATACCATTTGCCATAGTGTTGGTTCTTGTCGTGGTCTTCATTGCCATGGGCCCACTTCCATTTGGTAGGGTCGTCATAAAGTCCAATCCACATGCCACCGAGGTCATTTGCAAGCCCATCCATGACCAGTCGCAGCTGCAGGAATTCATCATGGTTTTCTATAGTGGGCAGGTCATCAAACTGCTCCCTGCAGTGGGTCTGAGCATCAGCCCAGGTCATCTTCTGATCCACAGGTATGAAGACTTTGGTGAATGAAAATAGCGCAAAGTGCCCTGGGGGGAAAGCCGTCACAGCAGAAACAAATACATATACTGTATGTGTTACAATAGAGTCTCAGCATGGATACCCCCAGTGGGAATCAAACCGCTAACCATGACCATGTTAATGCCATACTCTATCATACTCTTGAGCCAGACAGAAGCCCAATTGAACAACCACCACAAACAATCACAGCTTTGCGGGTAGATGCACGTGCAAATGGTGCGATGTGATGTGAACTCTCTCACCACCTCGTCATATTACAGGGACACACACATAGCTTACCTGAAAGGCTAAGGAGGAGAAATATGTTCTTCCACATCCTGTGACAGATGAAACACAACATTAAAAACACTTCAGTGGCTCTGTCATGCAATCAAATTCAACTGTTGCACATTAAGCATGACAACAGATTGGAATGGACTGGCCTTCATTACAGACAGTACTTCCATTCCACACCATCTAGATAGATTTAATCTAGTTTGAGGATATTACAAGTGTAGTCATACCTTTGTTGTAGAAATAGTGATATCTATCAGCCTATTGAGTCTGATTCTTGGAATGTGTTTGACTTTGAGTGCTTTATACAGGCTTACTGCATTATACAGCTTTCCAAATGCAAAATACATATCCAAGGATTAGCGTGCTTCCGTTGTGTTCCGGAACACAAGCAAAAGGGGAGGCTAACACATTGTTGTATTATTTTTATTCTGGATTGGTCATGCCCATACCTCAGCAGTTGCCTGTTAAAAAGTTTTCACATTTTGGAAACTTTTTTTGCCTCTTTGATCATGTGCATTTTTGACTCTTGGGTCCATGTGGATAGATTTCTCAGTACAGTGAACAATTCAGGAAAACTTCAAAAACCTTCTAAATAACCATTGCCCCAAATTACGCACAATGTGTATGGACGTATCTGATTTTTGATTGCATTAGAAATGGCATTATGGCAAATTCAAAGTGTCCTAATTAGCAAACATTATTCTGTCTACTTCAGAAGTGGACTTGGTAGGAACTGGAAACTTGCCAGGCACACGGGGACACTTCCCTTAACATGTGTATAAACTATGGTGTTGATATCTAATTCTCACAGTGTCAATTATAGTAATTAGCATAATGCACCACTTCACCAATAAGTGGCACAAATTCACACATAACCGACATGTACTTTCAAACCATTGTCTGTGTGGGTGTATGTGTGTCTGCTGTGTTTTTTCAGAGTAAAAAAGACGTGCTCCTGTGAATGACATGAAAAGGGTTGTTGCTTGGTGCGTGGGCTGTGAATACCTTTCATAACTGCTCGCAGTCCTAGTTATCCACCTTTCTATAATGAATGACCTATTTAGCAACCTGTCAATATACTGTTCCCTCCATCACCCATCCAGAAATTGGGTGGGTGATGGAAATCAAAATCACTTTTTGTCACTTAAAACAATAAAACCTGGGACATACAGCCAGTAATTCAATAAAACACTTTATTTGCCTATCTTTAAAATTTAGGCAAATTATGCAAATTTGCATAATTTGCATTTCTTCGACATCCCATGGACTCTAGTTTCCACATTCAATACATTCTCATACATTTTTTTACCTTGTGAATAGAGGAGTTTAAAAAAAGCCAATGGTTTCAAGGTTACGTCTTTAAAAGTACATTTCTTTCATGATTGGGTTTAAACAGCAAGTATTTGTGGCAATTTATTATGGTGCTCAGTGGCGGTTCTACATTGAATTACGCCCCGGGCGAGATTCCCTCCGAGCTCCCCCCCCCCCCCCCCCCAAAAAAAAACAAAAAACGAAAAACGGGGGGGAAAAACAACACCTTTTTTTTTGGGTGGGGGGGGGGGGGGGGGCACAAACAGAAAGAAAAAGAGAAATATTTATCAATTGCACAAATCGTTCCCCCTCCCCCTTGTTGTCCGTTCAATTTCTGGAGACCCAGAGGTGAACTGTCCCCCCCGCACCCCTCCCCTTTCACCTTCTCACATACAGACACAGCTTTCTGAAGCAGGGGTGTGATTTGGAAGACCGACCCGACCAGAGTTGAACTGTCGTCGCAGTCCCGTGTCCCCCCCCCCCCCTCCTCGCAGCTGCAGGGGGCGACAATTTGCCAATTCCCCACATAGTGACATGATAGATAGATTATAGAGAAGCGCTTTGCGGCGCAGATGTTTTTTTTTTGTTTTTTTTTGACGATCTCGTGCCGCCCCCCCCCCAAAGTGCTGCCCCGGGCGGCTGCCCGGTCTGCCCGTGCCTAAAACCGCCACTGATGGTGCTCATAAGCCATTGTGTGGCTAACTCCAGCTGACAGCTTCTAGCGATATCAAAGATGGCTGCTATCTATGCCCCTGAATGTGCCCAATGATGATAGAATCAATATGATTCTGTCATCATTGGGCACATTCAGGGGTTTAATTTAAACCGTGTCAATCTAGAAGTCTGAAAATTAGGGCTTACACATTTTTAGCAAAATCTACTCAATTCCATGACAAAGTTTAAAAGGCTGCGACAACAAAGGCTTAGGGTCGACCTCTCAGGCTCATGAGCCTAGCTAGGTATCTGGGGAGTTTGGCTAGGTTGCTGAGGAGTGTGGCTCTGTAACTAGGAAGTGTGACTAGGTAGCTGGGAAGTGTGACTAGGTAGTGAAGGAGCATAGGTTGGTAACTTGGGAACGTGGCTAGGTAGGTGTAGACTATGGCTAGGTAGTTAAGAAGACAATCTCTTATATTTAGTGCAAGGCACTTCCACCCTATGGGTGTTAAAGGTTTAAAATACCTTTCAAATGCTTCTAATATCACTCGCATATTGCTGAGTATTGGTCCAGTTCATCTTCTGATCGAGGTAGTAGTAGAGTTTTGTGATGGGAGCTGCAGGCAGGGATTCAAGGCAGGGATTTGTGGGCTTCATTTTAAATGCTAGAGCTCTTGACCCCATGGGGGATAGGTTGGCAGATGCAGCTGAAAGCTGGATGGCGGAAGAGGATCGGAGAGGGCGTGAGGGTGTGTGGATGTGGAGGAGTTCAGTTAGATACACTGGTGCCAGGCTGTGAAGGATCTTGAAAGTAAGGAGTAGAATTTTAAAATCAAAGCGTGATTTGATAGGGAGCCGGTGGAGTTGCTGCAGGGCAGGAATGATGTGTTCAATAGATGGAATTCTGGTGATGATACGGGCGCCTGCGTTCTGGACCAGTTGGAGTTCATGAAGAGATTACCAAAGACCACAGAGGAGAGAGTTACAGTAGTCCAGTCAGGATGTAATCAGGGTGTTTACAAGGATAGTAGTGGAGGTCGGTGTAAGGGTTAGGAGTTATTAAATGTACAGGTAGGTGTTAACACTGCCGGGCAAAAACGCCTGACGCGCCTCCTACAGTGCCATCGGGACAGCTGCAGGGTCATTAGCCGGGGACCACCGCTCATTGGAGTTTCGCTCTCTTTAATCCCAGAACGCCTCCTGGTGGTGGAGTCCCTGCCACCCCCTGTAGCTGCCCCGCCTCATTTCCTTGACCCCCAATTCTTGTCTCTCCTCCTCAGCCACAGCCAGAAACTTCCTTTCTCTGCTTCCTCAGCGAGGGCCTTGGTCTCCCTTCGGAGCTTTGCCCCAGTTGATCCCACGTCCCGAAGCAGCCGAGTCATTGCTGTGCTGACAAAACCCCGACAGCCTATTTCCACAGGGTAGATGGTAGTGGACCAGCCTGCCTCTCTGCAGTCAGCAGCCAGATCTGCGTACTTGGCTCTTTAATGCTCGTAGGCGGATTGGATTCCCTCCTCCCATGGGACAATGAGCTCTATGAGCATGGCAGATTTCGCAGCGGCCGACCACAGCACGATATCTGGCCTGAGTGCTGTGGTGGTGATCTCACGGGGGAACTGCAGATGTTTGCCGATGTCAGCCCTCATACTCCAGTCCCTTGCCAGAGAACAGATGCTCCGTGGGCCTCGCGGGCTGGTTGTTGGCAGCTTGTCTGCAGCTTTCCACGACTTCTATTTTATTTTGATTTATTATTTTATTATATATTTTTTATTTGTACAGTTATTATATTCTATTTAGATTTTATACATTATTTATATATACTCTTAGTAAGTAAGCATTTCATTGTTCAGGGAAACGCGTTTCTTTACTGCACACATGACAATAAAAGCTTTGAATCTTGAAGAGACAGAAGATAGATAATGAACAGCAGGGGGCCAAGGACAGCCCTGGGGAACACCACTGGAGACTGGAGAGGCGCCGGATCTCAAGTTCTTGAGTTTTTCCGAGAGATATGATCTGAACCAAGCCAGAGGGATATCAGTGATTCCCATGAATACTAGCCTGTCCAGGAGGATGGCATGAGAGACTGTGTCAAAAGCTGCACTCAGGTCAAGGAGAACCACAATGGAAAGTTGTCCAGAGTCAGATGCCATCAGAAGGTCATTGGTGATTTTGATAAGGGCTGTCTCAGTGCAGTGGAGGGATGAAAGCCAGACTGAAATTTTTCGAAGAGATTGTTGTCAGACAGATGGGTGTTTATCTGAGCTGCAACAGTTTGCTCAAGTACTTTGGAGAGAAATGGTAGGTTTGAGATTGGTTGTTTAAGTCATTCGGATCTGCGCCAGGTTTTTTGAGTATTGGAGTTATTGCAGCAGTTTTCAGTGAAGATGGAACAACACCTGAAGTCATGAAGGAGTAGATAACGTCAGTTATTAACGAGGACAGGGCAGGTAGGCATTTTACCATGTGGAGGATTTTGAATTGGAGATTAGACTAGTTATTTCCAAGACAGTCGGAAGTTTGAAGCTGGTGAAAAGAGAGGCGAAGGAGAATGTAGGCAAATAGTGCAGAAAGGATGCAGGGTTATTTGACGCAGTCAGGGTCTGATGTATATTTTCAATTTTGGGATTGAAGAAGGTCATGAAGGTATCACACTGTGTAACTGTGAGTAAGCGAGGTGGTAAAGCATCTGGTGGTTTCAGAATGTTGTTGATAGTTGAGAATAGTTCTCTGGTGTTCCCATCAGCCGTCTTGATTAAGGTTGAGTAGTATAAAGTTTTACCTGAGGAAAGGGCATCCTTGTATTGGAGTATGTGGTTGTGATACATTTCTTTATGAATTGCGAGGCCAGATTTGACATAAAGGCGCTCCGGGCAATGGCCTTTAGTTTTGAACTGGCGTAGTGCTGGTGTATACCAAGGGGCAGAGTGGGTAAAGGAACCAGACCTAGTTTTCAGTCTCTCACTATAATGATGGACTCCATTGCCGGCTAATGGACTCAAATGAAGAGCGCACTGGCACGATAAAGGAAGATACTTCCATAGATAGATCCACTTTAATCAAATTGTAGGCCCAAAGATTTGCTTGTTAATGGCGCATGCAAATCCCATGGACTCTTCCAATCCTTTGACCTTGCAGGAAAAAAAGTACACAAGCCAATGGTGTGTGTATATACTTATAGGATGTTAAGAAGGTTCAAAGTAGTGTATTTATTTATCAAAAAGCATCTCAGCCAAGGGGACATATTGGAGAACACACTGTAGGACTTTGGGGAGGAGCAGCATCTATCACAGAGGTGTGGATGTGTTGCTCACCTTACGTCAGGCATACATAGACAAATTGGTGAGCCGGGTATGGAAATCGAGTCGTCTGTGGGGCATCCCAGTATGGATGCAGGTGTTTGTTTTCGGAAGGGATGACTATAAAGTAGTGGTGGGCATAGATTCATTTTTTTAATCTAGATTAATCTAACTGTTATCTTGGAATTAATCTAGATTAATCTAGATTAAAATGGCTCATTTGAATTCTGCCGAAGGCATTCATAATATGTGTGTGCTACCTAAATAATGACTAAAAGTAAGTCTTTGAGAAAGGGTTTCTCAAGCCAGGTGGCGCATTAGACCAGTGGCTCATCTGCTGTTTCCAAAATGCATCACAAACTGCTTGAGAAAGCTGTTCTACTATGATAATTGGTGATGAAAATAAATAATGTTCAACAAGATACTTGTGTTTACTAACTGTTTATTCAGTTAAACATGAATTGTGAACTGTAGGCCTACATAAGAGGTCATGATGAACTGTTTACAGTCAGTAGCTTTGCGTCAATTGGTCCAAGCTCTATTTCTCCTTCCACCAATCACTCAGGCAGACCAGCTTGTTCACATTTTCTGGTGACAAACTAGATCTCCTCTTCTGCACAATATGGCCTGCTAAAGAAAAAAGTCTCTCACATGGGACAGTTGTGGCAGGAGTCCCCAAGTATTTACGGGCAATGTGGGCCATCTTACCATAGACAGCAGTGTGCTCCGACCACCACTTCAGTGGACACTGATCTAAGCTGGCACTGGGCTCTACCTTGTACCTCTCCACAGTATTGTCTTCTGGTGTCTCCTCATCTGATTCTGAGTCTGACCCCATCAGTAGCAGGGCTGTTTTCTTCTTGGGTGGCTCAGGGTTCTCCTCCCCGAATGGCTGCAGAGCAGGTTCTTCTTCCTTCACCAACTCACGTAGCTTTGCCCACACTGGCTCCCTCTCTGCTCTGGACAAGCACTTGAAGTCCTTAAACCGTGGATCTAGAGCAGTCGCCACCTTCGATGAATAAAAAATAATAATTATTGATTGATGAAAATGTCACTTTCCAAATCCAACCTCCATATTTCTTCATGACTCATTCATCTATTCATCGACCGATCTACTGGCTTAATAGTCTATAATGGTCAAACAATGCAGTTATCTTCTGGTCAGTCTAGGGTGACCAGATCCCAACTTACCTGACGTGGGACAAGGGGTATGCTTGTGTGGGACAATGAGGGACATAGCGGCGGACACCAAAAATGCGTTTGGCACACTTGCCATCTGTTCAATAGTAGCACATACTACAATAACAACTGTAATAGATCTACAAATAAAAACTTAACAACAGAATTGCATTTTAAATTATCTGTATTCAGTAATACACAGTACAAAAACACAAGTCTGGTAACAATCTAAAGAAAATATAAATCCTCCTTACAAAGCCACAACTACTGGAAATTAATTTCAAATTAGACAGCAACAGCATAAAACAAGAAATCAAAGCTAGTAAGGAGATAACAATAATAATAAATTAAATGTAAACAAACTTTGTCCAAACTCCACCATAGTAGCGCTTTTAATATAATAATAAATTAAATGTAAACAAACTTTGTCCAAACTCCACCATAGTAGCACTTTTCACTATGCACTAGCAGTGCACTTCCAGAACCATGGAAAGCACTGAGAAACAATTTAGGTTTCATCACAGGAACAGCAGCCCTGGCCCAGCCGGCCATGCAGCACAACTGACAGAAAGAACCTGGCAGTGAGTGAAACACAAGAATAGCAGCAAACCATTAAAATCAAGCACCAGTGCTTGTGGCTGGTCCACAATTAACTATTCTATTAAAACAATGTTTCTCTTACCTTAGATGTTCTTCTTGGGCCTATATTTTTTGCTAGAGCGTGCTGCTTCCAACAAGGCCTTCTGCTTGATAAAGAAGCTGTAGAATTCCTTACAATTGAATTCAAAGTTGGTCTTGACTTGGATTTCACTTTTGATGAGCTCCACCGAGCAACGGTTCCTCTGGTCAGTCCATGCAGCAGACATGAGGGAAAACACTCTCTCCACTGGAGCATTGGTGATGGGGATGCTGAAGATGAAGGATGCTAGAGCAGTCAGATTTGGTGTGTTTGTGCCTTTAAGCAAGATGGACCACTTCTGCAGAACAGGAGCCTTTGTTTCCACAATGTCCGGCTGGCGTGGCAGAGTCATACAGTACTCATCATACAGGTCATCCATGTCCAGTTTCCCTCTGATCTCCCCCACCACATCACAGAGCTGGGAGACTGTGAACCTGCTCTTCAGTGCCAAGCATGCAACATTCTTCTGGTAGTTGTTCTCTGTGAAGTCATACCACTTTTCCAGATAGGTGAGTGCAGCATTGTAGAAGAGGGAAAGGTCCTTTTTGATTGTGGCAGCCTCTCCGTCTGGGAACTGTTGGAGGAGTTCACTGGCCTCCATTCCAAAGAAGGAATCAAGTTGTCGTTGTTGGAGCTTTGTCTTAAGAGTGAACATTGTTTCATAAAGCTCACAGACATTCCCATCCTGTCCCTCCAACTGCAGAACAACATCATGGAACATCTTCAGCGCATTATTGAGGAAGGCCAGGTAGACCTGTAGCTGTAGAGGTACCCCTTCACCATCCTGATCCTTTTTAATCAGCTGCCAGATTGCTTTTGGGCACTGATTCTCTCCCAGTGATAGAAAGTAGCTCTCGATAGCTGCCCAGCTGTCATGAAGCCTCTTGACAGCAGGCCACAGGCTCAGCCATCTTGTGGTTACATGTCTCCTTACAGCATGATACTCCTCCTCCACAAAGGCAAACATTGACTTCAGTGCTTCTGTACGGTGTGCAGATACAGAAAAGTGACTGAATATTTTGCTCACCACAGAGTCAATGTCAATGTTCAGCCTGTCTCCTGCATTCTTTGCACAGTTGTGTAGTACATGGGCCATGCAGTTTGCCTTGACAATGGCACTGTTGTCTGCCTTCAGTTTCTGGAACACTGAATTATTTTTTCCATAATTTACACTAGCATTATCGGCAGTGTATGCTGAAATCATGTCCAGTTGCAGGCCACTTTCTTTTATCTTGCTTGTTATCTGGTGGTGTATTGTGGCAGATGTCTCGTCACTATCCTCATAAAAGTCAATTATCTTGCTTTTCAATCCCAGCTCTGGTGTCCAATATCTCAGAGACAATGGGAAGAGCTTTGCTGTGCCGTGATTGGAAGCATCTGAAGCCACTGAAAAGAACGGAGTGTGGGCTTTTTTTTCACTTGGGAGTTGAACCACTGGTGTGAGTAACTCTGTCAAACAGCTCTCCACACTAGCAGGTGCAAGAACATCAGTAACTATGGATGTAGATTTTGTGCGACCACATGCCATTTTCTTTGCAATGTCAGAGTCTGGAAATAAAACTGGTGAGAGTTTATTGCCACAATCCTCTGACCTGTAAGACAGGGAGTGTTGAACAGTGTGGTAAACACTAGTTACTTCAGCAGCAGTTACTTTGTCTGTATTGGAATCCTGTTGCGGTTTAAGAAGGAATTTATCCATAGAATATGAAGCCTCCTTTTGAGCTGCACGTTTTTTGTGAGATTCACATTGTTTGTGGCGTTTGATGTCGTATTCACCTCCGCTCCAAACAGTGAAGGCAGTCTGACAAACCTCACAGTATGCTTTCTCCGCCTCGCCTCTCACTTGCTTCACCCACGGATAATGGGTTTCCCAGTCCTTGTTGTAACTGCATTTTCTTTTCTTTGCAACCTTCTTCTGACTTTCATTAGAGTCCTCCATTTTCATTCATTTATTGATCCTTCATCACAACCTTCTTTTCACTGTAAACACTGTAAACACTCGCTACACGTTACACGTCCTACGTCACTCACAGCGCACCCGGGTTGGGCGCGACCGGGGGGGGGGGGGGGCGGGTCGCTCGCGAGCTGTGAGTGTGGAGAGTCCCCACACTCACAGCTCGCGACCCGCCCCCGTGACAGCCTGCTGCCTGCGCTCCGCTCTCCTCACACAGGCGTTTGAAAAAACGTATTTTAGACGCACGTTTGAAAAACCGGTGCACGTCGATCAGAATGCGGGACACATGAGTGAATTTGCGGGACGCATTAAAAGTCATTGAAATGCGGGACAGTCCCGCGCAAATTGGGACATCTGGTCACCCTAGGTCAGTCTGACATACTTTAAGCCATTCCAGGTTTATTTTCTCCCTCCGCTGGTTGAGGTCCTTAGTGAAGGCAGCCTTGAATCGCACAATATAAGCATGATCATCATCTGACATCTTCATCGCGTGCTGGAGGTGGCACAGGGCAGGTAGAACCACAGAGCAGGATACATACTTATCCCCACCAAGGAGCTCAGTGATGTACCTACACAGAGACAGACAGACAGACACACACACACACACACAGACAAACAGACAGACACAGAGACAGGCAGACAGAAACAGAGCAATAAATAATTAATAAAAAATTAATTTAACTGAGCTTACACATTTTTAAAGTTAATTAAAGTTCATTACATTTAAGGACACGTGTTTCTTAAATACAAAATGACATTTAAAAGAATTTGCATGCCAGTTCATGAACACGCTATCTTTGTAGACCATACCTGCATGGCTCCAGCAGTTTCTCTAGCTTTGCCAACTTCTCATATTCAGCATTGGTTGGGAGGGCCAGATTGTGCTTCTGCTGAGACAGCGTTGTGTGCAGTGCGTCTCTGTTGCGCCTCACACGCTTGAGCATCTCAAGGGTGGAATTCCACCGTGTTGGAACATCTTGCACGAGTTGCTCCTGATGTTGTCCAAGGGAGGCTTGCTGGGCATTCAGCTCGTCTGAGTTGGCCGGACTGTGTATGAAATGTCCGACAACTTTACGGCACTTGGCCAGTGCACCATCAAAACCACCTTCCTGAAGTGACATTAAAATAGCTCTCTGTACAACATGCGCAACACAGGGCAAATGCTCGAATGGCAGTATCCTCCCTGCTGCCACCATATTAGGAGCGCTGTCTGTTCCTATAGTGCTGACTTTGTCAGTTATCCCTGTCACACTCTGACCTAGAGTGAGGGTAGTGTAGCCGCAGGCTAACTGAAAAAGACGTCTCAAATGTCCAAAACTCGCAAAACAAAGTCCATTTACTCTTTAAGTTCAAGTGATTTTCTTTTAATCCAATAAAGTGGGTGAAAACAATAAAGAAAAAGGACATATAGAATAGGGAACCACCTCTCTACAAACCCCATCTGCACAGCACCACAGCCCTTCACTGACTGTCTAGGCAGGGTAGAATCCCTCCATTTAAAGGCTAGGCCCCTCCCTCTGGACCATACCACCTTTAATTGGACTCCAACATATAATAATTTAAACCCCATGATCATTTCCCATGTCTTTACCTTGCCAACTCTATTTACACTTATTTTAACGTACCTAAAGGTGGTCATCAAAATATTCAAACACAAACTTGGTCTGGAAATTAATCTCCCTATTAATTTCAGCCCCACAGTTGGTATGGGTTAGTGGGAGGGGCCGAGCACGCTCCCTACGAATTTCTCCGGCATTATAAAAGTCAGCCTGAAACACAGCTCGGGTCCTTCTCCACTGCCCAGCACCAGGAAGCACTGTGGTAAGCAAAACAATACATGAATTCAGGCCTGCTCATAATAAAGAAACAACTTAAAACAAATGTTTCTGTGTCTGTGTATGTATATGTGTGGATGTATGGCAATAGCACAGGAAACTTACTTGGATGTTATATATATATAGCTCAGTGTGTGCACCCACCAAACTAAAGAGTATGCTACCTGGCTAACATGTGGTCTGTGAGATGAGTGATGGTGTAATGTGCTGCTGTGGTGTCTTACTAGTGGCAGGGGATACTGCCACATTACCTTCCCCCTCTCCTGGCTCAGCCATGGTGGTCAACCGAGACAGGTAGTCTGCCAACAGGTTGGTCTTACCAGATTTGTGCCTGATCTGGAAACTGAAGGGTTGCAAGTCAAGATACCATCTTGTGACCCTAGCATTGCGATCCTTCATTGTATTGATCCAAGACAGCGCTCTGTGGTCAGTTTCCAAGTCAAACTCCCTTCCGAGGAGATAATAGCGCAAACTCTCCAAAGCCCATTTAATGGCTAAGCCCTCCTTTTCAACTGTGGAATACCTTGTCTCCCGGGGTACCAACTTTCGGCTGAGATACAATACCGGTCTCTCCTCTCCCTCGTCCCCTTGTAATAACACAGTTCCAATGCCAACATCCGAAGCATCTGTCTGGACCTTGAAGCGCTTCTGAAAATCCGGACTACAGAGAACAGGCGATGAACACATGGCATTTTTGAGGGCAATAAAAGACTGTTCACATTCTGGGGACCATCTTACAGGGTTAGGTTCCCCTTTCCTGGTCAGATTAGTCAGAGGGGTAGCAAGGGTGGAGTAGTGGGGAATGAAGTTAGAATACCATCCTACAAGGCCCATGAACGATCTCACCTGCTTCTTGGTGCGTGGGGGCTGGGCATTACGGATGGCTTCGACTTTGTCCACAAGCGAACGGATGTGACCCCCTCCAAGATGGAACCCCAGGTATTGGACTTCACCCTTAGCCCACTCACACTTCTCAGCGTTGAGGGACAAACCGGCCCTCTCGATGCAGGTCAGGATCTGCCTCAGGTGTTGGAGATGGTCCTCCCAGGAATGGCTGAAAATGACGACGTCATCCAGGTAAGCAGCACTGAAGGATTCAAACCCTGTGAGAACAGCATCCATCAACCTTTGGAACGTCGCAGGTGCTCCATGCAGTCCAAATGGCATTACTGTAAATTGGTACAGTCCTGATGGTGTACGGAATGCGGTGTACTGCTTTGAGTTCTCTTCCAGGGGAATCTGCCAATAACCCTTGCAAAGGTCCATTGTGGTTATGTACCTGGCAGTCCCAACCCGTTCCACCAGATCATCTATGCGAGGCATGGGGTAAGCGTCAAAGCAGGAGATGGCGTTAACCTTCCTGAAGTCTACACAGGGGCGTTGAGAGCCATCCTTCTTTGGCACCATTACTAAGGGACTGGATCATTCACTCCGAGATGGCTCGATCACCCCGAGATCAAGCATCTTCTGGACCTCTTCCTGCAGGGGCCCCACCAACCGTTCGGGGATGCGGTACGGCCTCTGACGAATGGGAGGAGTGTCTGCCTTCTGGAGACGTATGGTGTGCTGGATCTGTGTGGTTCGCCCTGGACCGTCTTGGAACAGCCCAGGCATCTCCCGAAACAGCATCCGCAACTCCTGCTGATTTTGTGAGGACAGGTGCACAAGATGAGGAGTTTTGGGTTGAAGAAGTTGTTGTAGGTTAGAGTCAGACTCACCATCTTCCTCCTTGACCTGACGCACCAGTAACACCTGGGAGGGCTCCCGCTCCTTCCACTCTTTGAGCAGGTTGATGTGGTAGACCTGCGAGATTTTCCCCTTGTCTGGGTGTGCCACCTCGTACGTCACTGGTCCCATCCTTCTCAACACCTCATATGGCCCCTGCCATTTGGCTAACAGTTTGTTGCTGCTGGTAGGGAGTAAAAGCAGGACCCTCTGACCTGGTGTCAGCTCCCTCTGCCGAGCCGTTTTGTCATACCACCGCTTCTGGTCCTGTTGTGCTCTCTCCAGGTGGTCCCGGGCCTCCTCGTGGTACCTCTCAAGGCGTTCACGCATTTGGAGTACGTAGGTCAGGATACCTTCAGGTGCTGGTCGCTTGGGGGCCTCCCACTCCTTCCTTAAAAGATCCAGCGGCCCCTGCACTGGCCAGCCATAAAGGAGCTCGAATGGGGAGAAGCCAGTTGATGCCTGAGGCACCTCCCTGTAGGCAAACAAGATAAAAGGCAACCACTTGTCCCAGTCACGGCCGGTATCGGAGACAAACTTACGCAACATCTGCTTCAGCGTTTGGTTGAAGCGTTCCACCAGACCATCCGTCTGGGGGTGGTATGGAGTCGTCCTTATGCCTTTAATGCCGAGTTCCCTCTGCAGCTGTTTCATAGTGCCAGAAGTGAAGTTGGTAGCTTGGTCCGTGATGATCTCATCTGGTAACCCTACACGAGAGAAAAGCTGGACCAGGGCACCGATAATCTTGGGTGTCTTAATACTTCGGAGAGGAAACGCTTCTGGATATCGTGTGGCATAGTCACAGATCACAAGTATGTACTGGTAACCAGAGCTACTCTTCTCCAGTGGACCAACCACATCCATGGCTATGCGCCGGAAAGGGGTACTGATAATAGGTAATGGGTGTAATGGAACCCGCTTGGATGTAATGTGTGTGGTGACCTGACACTCTGGGCATGTGGTGCAAAAATGTTTGACATCAGTGAACATTGTTGGCGTGTAAAACCGTGACCCCAACCTCAAATAGGTTTTTTGTTGCCCTAGATGGCCTGCCCATGGTATGGTGTGTGCCAGATGTAAGACAAGGGGTCTGCAACTGGTGGGTACCACTAAGCGCTTACCAGCATCCCCCATTGCATATAGAATATCATTTTCAACCATAAATCTTGGACCAGAGTCTTGTTTCCCCTCGCCATCCTCAACCTGCTTGTACAAGAACGACAGAGTAGGATCAGACATTTGCAATTGGCTTATGTCATTGGGAATATCCCAATTGACACTCACAGGTTCGGGATAGGTTTCTCCCTGAGTGGGGGTGCCTTGCATTTTCTCCATGCGACGCTGTCGTCGTGATTTTCTTGGGCCTTTGGAACCACCCTCACACAGACCACCATCAAGATCTGGGAGGGGCTCCAGGCCAGCTTTAACCTGGGACCTTGTTACCATAGCACACATTTCATATTTTGGTTGTTTTCCTGCAATTAGGTCTCGCAGGATTGGCAAATCCCTTCCCAGGATGCAATCTACACTTAAACGGTCTACAACTCCCACTTGTAGCAAAAATGCCTGCCCATCTACCACTACAGTAACCTCCGATGTGGGGTAGGATTTCTGATCCCCATGCACACATTCAATATCAGTTTTGTTCCCATAGTCAATCCCACTGTCCGTCAGAAAACATTTCTTAATCAGTGACATGGAACTCCCAGTGTCTAACAAGGCCAACACCGGTACCCCATTAACAGTCACTGGATGAAAAGAGGGATCCTCTAAGCACATGGTACCTGGCTCTATACACACTTCTCTGCGTGGAACATAGCAGTAACCAGACAGTTTAGGTTTTTTGAGAGGGCAGTCTAAGGCCTTGTGGCCAGGCTGCTGGCAGTAGTAACAAATGATTTCCCCCCGACTGGTACTCGGCTGCTGGACAGGTCTACTAAATCCCCACGCCCCCCGACTGGCAATAACCGGCTGGACACCTCTGTTAACCCCCACCTTCCCTTGAGTCCCATAGTTACTCCACTTCTGACCTTCTTGCCGGTTGGCGCTTTGTTCTCTGTCCGGTTGGCGCTGTTGGGACTTGGGCAGCACAAGCCTCCGGGCATTGACGTACTGGGTTGCCAGCTTCGCGGCCTCTAAGCCGGTGGTGGGCTCTCGTTCCTTGACCCATGTGCGGATGTCGGGTGGAAAAACTCTCAGCAGCTGCTCCAACACGATGGCTTCTCCGATGTCCTCCACGCTGCACTGGTCTGGCTTGATCCAACGTCGATACAGGCCTTTCAAGCGTTGGTAGGTTTCGGTCGGCATCTCTCCCTGGGCCACAGCTGAATCTCTGAAGCGCTGGCGATAAGTCTCCGAAGAAATGTCAAACTTGGCCAGTAGGGCTTGTTTAAGGTCTGGATAGGAGTCAGATCGATCTTCATCCATGGCGGAATAGGCCTCCAACGCCTTTCCCGTCAGTAAAGGCACAAGTCTGTAAGCCCACTCAGTCGCTGGCCATGCCCAAGTTCTAGCAATTCGCTCAAAACGGAGGAGGTAATTTTCGATGTCCTCACCGAACTGGAATGGAAGCAACTTGGGGTCCTTCCGGGGGGCTGGTACTGATGGCTGCGGTTGTAATGCTGGTGCTGCAGGTGGCCGCGGGGTGCGAAAATTGGTGGGGAGTCTCATTAAGGAGACTGGACTGGCTGCAGGTGTAGGCGGCTGACTGCCCGCCTGGACGGCTGTCCGTAAGCCTCGAAGTTCCTCCAACATCGCTTCTTCGCGGTCCCTCTGCGTACCCATAAACTGACGTAACAGCATGACCATCTCTGGCTGTGGCCGCCCTCCATAGGGAGGCTGGAAGGAGGGTCCCCCCTCATCCCCATCCGTCTCCCAATCCTCATCCTCTGTGTCTGCTGCGGTTGGCTCAACATCTGTTTTAAGTTTGGCTGTCTTGCTCCTGGTTTGTATGTTTCTTCGGCCCGCCCTGGGAACCGGTCGGGTGGCCATCCCACCACTGCCACCAAATGTCACACTCTGACCTAGAGTGAGGGTAGTGTAGCCGCAGGCTAACTGAAAAAGATGTCTCAAATGTCCAAAACTCGCAAAACAAAGTCCATTTACTCTTTAAGTTCAAGTGATTTTCTTTTAATCCAATAAAGTGGGTGAAAACAATAAAGAAAAAGGACATATAGAATAGGGAACCACCTCTCTACAAACCCCATCTGCACAGCACCACAGCCCTTCACTGACTGTCTAGGCAGGGTAGAATCCCTCCATTTAAAGGCTAGGCCCCTCCCTCTGGACCATACCACCTTTAATTGGACTCCAACATATAATAATTTAAACCCCATGATCATTTCCCATGTCTTTACCTTGCCAACTCTATTTACACTTATTTTAACGTACCTAAAGGTGGTCATCAAAATATTCAAACACAAACTTGGTCTGGAAATTAATCTCCCTATTAATTTCAGCCCCACTGTTGGTATGGGTCAGTGGGAGGGGCCGAGCACGCTCCCTACGAATTTCTCCGGCATTATAAAAGTCAGCCTGAAACACAGCTCGGGTCCTTCTCCACTGCCCAGCACCAGGAAGCACTGTGGTAAGCAAAACAATACATGAATTCAGGCCTGCTCATAATAAAGAAACAACTTAAAACAAATGTTTCTGTGTCTGTGTATGTATATGTGTGGATGTATGGCAATAGCACAGGAAACTTACTTGGATGTTATATATATATAGCTCAGTGTGTGCACCCACCAAACTAAAGAGTATGCTACCTGGCTAACATGTGGTCTGTGAGATGAGTGATGGTGTAATGTGCTGCTGTGGTGTCTTACTAGTGGCAGGGGATACTGCCACAATCCCCCACTGATTAGCGTTTTTTAGAAACTGCCTGGCACACGCTTCTGCAAAGTGACGCTCCTCTGTTTTCATCACACCTAATGGAAAGACAAAGTAGATCAGAATAAGTTCACTACTAGTAGTAAACAACTAGCAATAATCAAGAAGCAAACATAATGTTGTGGTGGTAATTCATGGTGTTGTGATAATTAGCTTAACTTCTTGGTTGATCAAGTAGCTTGGCCACTCTTTCTGGGGTATTTTTGTGGCTAAACACAGCGCAGCCATTTGTAGTATAGAAAATATCCCTGCAACATACTTGAACTTGTAGGCCTATCTTTGGAATTTTTAGACTTCTTATAAATCACAGATTCAATCCAAATTTTAACACACATTTTTATGAAATTTGGTTAAACTTAAACATGTTGAAATAGTGCAACTTAGTGAACTACTTTTGCTGCGTTTGTGTAGCAGCTAGTGCTAACTTAGCTTGTTACATTTGACTGAGTGGTAGCTAACTGATAGCTTAGCTCACTACAATTTCCAAGTAGCTTGCCCAACACTGATAAAATGACATAACGTAACCTACCCAAAGCGAAGGAGTGAAGTTCCCAGCTGGCATCGATGAGGTGTACAGTAACGCCAAGGTAGTTATCGTTGTTGACAGATGTCCAATGGTCCCCAGTCAGTGCTACACAAGTCGCCTCTACCACCTTCTCTTTTGCCGCTTTTTCCACGCTGATGGGCCGGCAGCTGGTGGCAATCCACTGAGCGAGAAGATTAGTTAGCTTAGCTGATAGAGCTGTGCTGACGGGCTTGCCTCGGTTGCATTCAAACATAGTGGTTTGACGAGCACGACTCTTCCCCTGTGCTACATCAGTGCTTGGCCCGGTATCTTTCGCATTAGCTAAGGGATGCTTTGATTTTAAGTGGTACTTGAGACTGGAAGAACTCCTACAGTAAACTAATTCCGCATTGCACAAGGTGCAAACAACCTTAGTCTTGTCGAGGTTTCCATTGGGAAGCTTCTTAAAAATAAATTTCCCCTGAAGCAAACGCGGCGGCTTCGTTGCTGCATCCATGTCAGAACGTCACGTTTGATGTGGTAATTTCACAGTAGGCATACACAGGTTCGAATTAGATACGGCTCTGCAAAGTCTGACTTGTTCTCGCCCCCTACAGTGCAATTCGGCCAGGTATATACATCCGCGCTAAAATATCAAGGGGAAAGTCATCATAGCTTGCTTAGTATAGACCCAGCTACCAAACCAACTTTGAGAATAGATTAACGGCGATATTTTTTATATCGCCCGATAAGAGTCTCGTGTTAACGCAGCACGTTAACGCCAATAACGGCCCACCACTACTATAAAGACATTCTTTTTCGCATTGGATGAGCTGAGGAGGGTGATTAAGGTCCGAATGACTGCCTATGTTACGAGCTGTTTCCACACTTGATGAAATTATGTTGACAGAGGTTCAGTCTTGGCTCACCACAGTGTGGGAGGAGGGGGTTCTGGCGTGGGCATGGAAGGCGTGGAAGCATGCCGTGAGGATCCCTATTAGAAAGCCTGCTAAAGAAGCCTCTAGCCTTCTACCATGTTTGCTCTTACCTCAGTGAGAGGATGGTTATTGGTAGGCTCACTCAATTTCTTGAGGGGAGTGGGTTTGTTAATGTCTGATAGTGTCCTTCTGTTGGACTCTGATATCAAGGAGGCATTGGTGGACAGGGAGATGTTTCTTGACATTGAGAAGGCCTATGGCATGTTCTGGACGGATGCCCTGTTGCTGAAACTACAGATTTGCAGGGTTCAGAGTTGAATGCACAATTGGATTCAGAGTTGGAATATTCAGGTCAGGGTCAGGAGTCTGCCCAATGCTGATGGAACTCCACAAGGTGGCAGTAGCTCGGTGGACAGAGTGGGTGGGCAGAGTGGGTCGTCCGCTAACCGTAGGGTCGGCGGTTTAATCCCCTTGATCCCCCACCTCCAACTGTGCACATGTCAAACCCCACAAATGTATTGATTGTAAGTCGCTTTGTACAAAAGTGTCTGCTTAATGCCCCTTTACCCTTTACAAGGTAGTGTGATAAGCCCAATACTATATTGTTATTAGTAAAATGATAAATGCCATGTTCACTTGTATGGGACCAGGCTTTTGATGTTCTTTGAACACAGATGATGGGGCTCTATGGAAACGGGGTAAGAACCCTCACAGCTCACCTCATCAGCTCACGTCGATGTGGTTGCGGAGAAATATGAGCAAGTTGTGAACCTCATAAGATGTCTAACTGGATGTCCCTGAGGAGCAAAGAGTGAAGTGATATTGATGGTTCACCAGGCAATGATTAGACCTGTGCTGGATTGTGTTCGGCTTTTGGTTCAGCAGCTAAAACTTCTTTGAAAAAGCTGGAAATCGCTGAAGCCCAGGCTTCAGCTTTGCATATCTGCTGTGGGGCTTTTCGTACAACCCCGATATTAAACAAGGGAAAGAAGAACCTGATGTCTCTCCACTGCCATTGAGACGGTGTCTCCAGAAACCATACATGAGCCTGGGTTGGCCATACGCTTTTGTGTTTATTGGACAATGGATAAAGACACTAATGATACCAATATATATATAATTAGTAAGCTATTAGTCCACTCCAAACATCATCACAGTCAAAGTAAACGAGGCAACGAGGAGGGGGAGTACAGGGAACTGGTGAAGAACTTTGTGGGATGGTGTGACGGGAACCACCTTCAGCTCAACACAGGGAAAACCAAGGAGCTGGTGGTGGACTTCAGACGCAGAGAGAGTCCCCCATTACCGGTTTCCATAAAGGGGGAAGAGGTGGAGATGGTGGACACCTGCAAGTTCCTTGGGGTGCACCTAAACAACAAACTGGACTGGTCTGACAATACCGAGGCCCTCTACAGGAAGGGACAGAGCAGGCTGTTCTTCCTGAGGAGGCTCAGATCCTTCAATGTGTGCACTAGGCTGCTACGGATGTTCTACCAGTCGGTGGTAGCCAGTGTCACCTTCTTCGCCGTCGTGTGCTGGGGAGGAGGCATTGGGAGCGGTGGGGCCAGTAAGCTGAACAAGCTGGTGAGGAGGGCGAGCTCCGTGGTGGGGATGAAGCTGGACTGTGTGGAGGCGGTGACAGAGAGGAGGATGAGGGGAAAACTGCAGGTGATCCTGGACAACCCCTCTCACTATGCCGAGCTGAGGCAACTCAGGAGCACGTTCAGCCATAGGCTCACTCAGCCACGTGCTTCAAAGCGCTTGGGGGGCTCTTTCATCCCATCAGCTATCAGGCTCTACAATACCTCAACCACCCGCTCCCAACGTCTCGGAAGCGCCAGCACCACCAGATAATGGATTTGTATACCACACAACACACCCCAGACTGTTTTCTAGCCATTTTCATCTTAGGTCTGTTCATCTCATTGATAACCACTGTCCATCTGTCATCTTTCATTGTGTGCAGCAGGCTGCTACGGATGGTCTACCAGTCTGCGGTGGCCAGTGTCACCTTCTTCACTGCCGTGTGCTGGGGAGGAAGCATTGGGAGCGGTGGTGCCAGTAAGCTGTACAAGCCGGGGAGGAAGGCGAGCTCTGCAGTGGGGATGAAGCTGGACTGTGTGGAGGCGGCGACAGTGAGGAGGACGAGGGGAAAGCTGCTGGCGACCCGGAACTACCCTTTCACCCTCTCTATGCCGAACTGAAGCAACTCAGGAACACGTTTAGCCACATGCTCACTCAGCCAAGTGCCTCATAGTGCTTGGGCGCTCCTTCAGCCCACCAACCATCAGGCTCAGGAAGCACCAACACCATCAGACAAATGGACTGAACTTCACATTCACATACACCACACCACACACCTTGGACTGTCTCCTAGCCGTTGTTATTCTAGGTCTATTCATATGTTGGTCCTGGAATACCTGTAAAAAACACTTTCCGCATATTTGCACTATCTATCTATTTTGCATTTTGCACTATAAACAGCAATCAAGGACGCTTACCACGTATGCATATAGGTTCTCACTCCTGACCGACCTGACTTAAGAGCTCGTATTTAATTTAATTTATTGTTTATTGTTTGACTTTAGCCAGGCTCTTACTGCACATCTATCCCCTGTACTGCTGGTCACTGTGAATTTCTCCTAAGGGGGATTAATAAAGGAATATCTTATCTTATCTTATCTTAAAGCCTACCAATATGTTCATGTTCAAGTTCAAATAAATATTCTAAAACATATTTGATAGGCAGCAGTTATTTACATTATATTTCAGATGTATGTTCCCATCTAATCAAAGATACCGGTAATCACGTTCCTGGCCTATGCAAACTACTTCTACTGACCACTTATAGGCCTGATAGCTAACATTTACATAACATTGAAATGGGCCTGAAAAGAGTAAGCCAACAATGTGTGTGTGTGTGCATGCAGAGGAAGAGTGAAAAGGATGGTTAAATATATTATAAGAAAGTAACCTTTGGTTGTTACTAGTTACCAACAAAAACATACAATTGCTTTTTTAAAGAGGAACTATGCAACTTTTGAGCTTTTTTGACCTTAACATTTCTGGTTAAGAGTTGGTGTGATGGTTCTCTAACACTTTATGGGTCGATTGGTGGGTGTTACGACCCACCCTAGCGCTTCTGGGATGAAAAAGTGAAAATGCAAGTCTGTGCCTTCGGTCCGGGAACAAACTCTCGCGGTAGTCTCGGGTCTCGGGAAGTAATGAACTGCTTCACAGCACTACACGTCCACAAACACGGAACCAGTTAGATATAAACACAAGTAGAGAGGGGATTGTTATATTCATAATGGATCAGCTGACTAAAAAGAGACACAGGAACCAGAGGCCAGACACTAATAAACATTGGGAATGGCGTGAACTGAGAGATCAAAATGAAGACTGCGAATCGGAAGCCGACTTGGCCGTGAACTTTGTTCTCTTTTTTTTTCCTTTGTATAGTGGCTTTCTTGAGGTTGATAGTCTATAAAAATGTGATTGCTCAACCATTTGTTGTGAGCCCTGTATGTTTCTATCTTGCGTTCTTGGTGGTGGCGGGGGTGTTAGCGTAGCAACTACTTGCTACCAGGTTTGTTTTCATGGTTGTTTTGCTGTTCGTCTGTCTCATCCCCCAAGTACAGGCTAAATACCTGAATACAGGTTCTTGTTGTTTATTTAGATCACTGGATCGCCCTTCGAATGCCTCAGATTTTGCCAAGAGTGTTTCCTATATCATGTGATTTGTCCGGCTGACCATATAATTCAGTGCCCTGCACAAGAGCTGCTAGTTAGCACATATTCATAATCTTTTGTCATGCTGACCGATATATATGTTATATTACTTTCGTGCATGATGATGATGTGGGTCGGTGTGCAACACACACGTTCAAAATGAACATTTTTGGGCCACTGATTGTTGCGGGCATGAGCCTCTGGAGGAACACAGCGATGATAAGCCCTGGATTACGCAAGGTAATTAAAACAATTATACAAGAGCAGAATTGAGTCCCCTGTATGGATGCAGTCATTTTACTCACAATGTGTGATGCGTTGCGATTACAAGTTCAGCATCTCACAAGGCACTGACTGCAACCGGTGGTTGAACAGATGAAGACGTTTCTAAACTTCAGGTGAGCATCTACATTTGTAATGGTATGAGCCTTATTTTAAGATGCACTTCCTAAACAAAAGTCACCTTGATTTCACTCAATGGGTAACGGTTTTGTGCAGTTGATGAGGTGACTACCTGAATAAAGTGAGTGACCAGGTTGCAGGCTTCTTTGAAAAGAAATGCTCATGGCTAGCGTAGAAGTGGGAGCTTGACTAGTTATGTTACGATAGTGTCGTAAAGACCTACCCACCCCCCCCCCCCCCCCCCCCCCCCCCCCCTCCCCCAGAAAAATGCAAGCAGGAATGGCCGTTGCATAGTTGACCTTTGACTACTGGTTGTAATCTTGTATTTATTTGAATTATTTCTGTTTCGATTGCGACTCGAGCAACCTCTTGTGGCAGCCTACAGGACGGAAGTAAATCATCTGAATATGGGCCGCTTTTAGGAGCCGGCGCGTCTGACTGCAAACACCAATCTCTGATCGATTTAAATCCGTGTATTTTGCATGGACGCGTGGGCAAGTGATCTCATTTCTATGTCTATAATTTTTTTCTCTGATGAGATGCCTAAATGTACGCGTGTCTTTTCGCATTCAAACGATAGAGGGTGATAGGAAGCTACACACACGCACGCACACACGCACGCGCGCAGCAAAGTGTCCGTAGTCTGTCCCATTGTTGTCGTGGAATTATATTGTCTTCTAACAATAGACACTTGTACCGTATGTCAATACACCATTTGCATGGGGGGGGGGGGGGGGGGGGGGGGGGGGGAATGAGAACCCTACCGCCAGGTGGCGATGTTACCCGCGTGATGAACTGCCGAGCTCCTCCCCCTCCCGTCAGTTGAACCCGTCGCGACAGTCCCTCTCTCCATGCCGGTCACGCTGCACAGAGATATCGGGGGTCTATCCGTCTGTCACTCTCACACGCACATAGTACTACTCTCTCACACACACACACACACACACACACCACAACCATTTATTTTTCTGTGTAACCATGAAGGCCTTAACACACTTAACATAGATGCGCAACCGTGAGCGATTTTGGCGCAAGACGCCCACGTGTAGTTCTGCATATTCTAAATACCACCTTACCCCACATAGGCCTACCCTTTATAAATTCACTACCAACGTGCATCACAAACCCCGTATCCAGGGGAGCAAATAATAATTTAACTATATTAGCAAACTGGGCTTCAAAAATGTATAATTCAATCAAAGTGAACCACGAATATTTTTCTTTTGATCAATATTTTGATGTTGTGAATAGGATCCGGTTGGGTGAAACAAATGTCAAAAATATGTCATGAAGACATATAGGACACTTGGACGTAATAATCGGTCACCCCGGGTCTTCTCGTCTCCACTCGTGCTTTTTTTTTAGCCTACATGGCGTCGATGCTTATTGATTTTCTAACATGACGTTCCATCCCAGTAGCTAAATGTGATTCAGAAACACCAAAATCCAGGGAACTGTATATGTCTATAAAATAGGCAAAGAAGCACTGAGAAAATAGAACCAGAATAGCCTGGCAGAATCCGGATCATCATTGTTTTAAAACAAAGCCATAACATACCAAGCATAACATTTAGAGCAGGGGAGCGACTAAATCATCTGCAATCAATGAGAGGGTAATATAAAGAATATGGAGGGTGTAATTACAGAGGATGGCATAAGCATTGTGCCATTTAGAACAACCTGTGGCCAGGTGAGCTGGCTGGATCTCGCTTGGTTGCAGAGTCTCAGCTTGTGGCAAAAGGGGTTTGTTTTTGCACTGCAAACCCGCAAACCTGATAAAATAAAAAAAAACACAAATCCACACCTGATCACCTGTTTTTGTCTGCTGGGCTTGAAGCAGAGCAGCACTATATGGCCGCTAAGAGCATGCTGATTGACAGAAATGCCAATGCACACACACACACACACACACACACACACACACACACACACACACACACACACACACACATACACACACACACACACACACACACACACACACACACACACACATACACACACACACACACACACACACACACACACACACACACACACACACATTAAAGCACCATCACCCTGCATGTGGGAGAGGAGAGAGAGAAGGAGAGAGAGGAACCATCGCCATGGAAACAAGCATCATGAAGCCAGCCAAGTCTCCTACTACCAATGCCCCCTCCCACCCCTTCACAACCCCCCTTCCCAATATGAACCCAGGCTCTCACTCTCTCTCGCCTCTCTCTCTCTCTCTCTCTCTCTCTCTCTCCTCTCTCTCTCTCTCTCTCTCTCTCTCTCTCTCTCTCTGGCTCAGGCTCTCTCTCTACCCTCTCTCATTTCTCTCTGTCTCTGCCGCTTCTGTTGGTCTGCCCATCCATTGACCATTTCCTCAACACACAGCCCCCCCCCCACACACACACACACACACACACACACACACTACAAATGCATATACTGTCTAAATCTCTCATCGGCTTTTCTCTCAATTGTATCACACTCTTCCATTCTATATCATTCCAGTTAAGGATGCCAAAAACTGAGCCTCCATCCAAAACACACACACACACACAAACACACATCTCTTTTATTGGCAATGAAGCAGTACTGAAGGCCAACGATTTGAACGCTCCGTATGTGTGTCAGAGTAGAGAGAGAGAGAGAGAGAGAGAGAGGGTGGGGGTGCAGACTCAGTGAACGAGATATGAATTACCCAAATCTCACGCATTCCACCACACTTAAACCCCTCCCCCCTCCCCCCCCTCCCTCCCCCCCATGCCTTGCCCTCACCTAAACATTGTTCTCGG